>CM025675.2:6413618-6440989 GCA_014621495.2 Entosphenus tridentatus
TTTTTTTGTTGTAATGTTCTGACCTGCCCCGACTGGACATCTGTGAAAAAGAGCTTTATAGCTCATCGGATTCCTCCAGTATAAATACATATTCTGATTCTAAAGATGTGCTATTATTATACGGAGGCTTGTATTGAAATATAGCCAAACGTGTAAATTGATTATATTAACGTCATAATTTTAATAAGATAATAGACGTCTACATAATATATGCGTGCATATTTTGTACGTAATTGCATGGACTGCGTCTGCATATGTCCTGCATGTACTTTATGTAAGCAGGCGAAAGCCATATGCGATTAATTACAATGATTTAATTTAGGATTTGATATAAACCATTGGCTATTCTTCTTTTATATTCACTTGATCGTATTTATTCCTTTGGTAATTCCGTCCAAACTGGCTCAGTTTCAAGCCTGATGACAATTTGACTTTTCAGCGAAACTATTGAAAATATATGTACTCCACAGTTTCATCCGCATATCTTCTGAGGGTTAATGCCCCATGACAGATGCCTTACATTTTATTGTTGTTGTTGTTGTAATCTTGAGCATCTCTCATGGACAGTCCTGTACAGCTGCTCACATTCGCACACTATTTTGTTTCGTGTTTGTTTTTTTCTCCCATTTACCCGCTTTGCAGAATATTTTCTGTCGTATCTCCAGCCGTACCCTCCGTGTCACGCATATGCCACTTTCTTTCTCGTCAGACTTCTCAGGGATTCACGTTTCGATCACTGATTGAATCCCCCCTCCCCCCCACAAACCCAGTTTCTTATTTTAAATGTATTTAGTTATTTAACTATGTATGATATAGATATATATATTATTGCCAAGGAGTAGTAGTTTAATCTGTAAGGCATTTATGTATTTTCCTTACCCGGGGAGATACTGTACACGTGTTGGTTAGAATATTAGAATTCTATTCTATTCTTGCATATGACCAAATGTTCAGGAGATAAATGGCAGTCGCAGTCTGCTTTCCATGGGAGGGCTTCAGACGATAGCTCACGTGGTTCTGTCATTCCTCCTCTGTTGAATGCTCGCAGACTACAGTGGGTTACTCGATGGTCCGTTGCTTTGGTGGCGTGGCCATAGTCGCAGCTAACACCGGCCACAACCCCGAGTCGATGTGCACCATTGTTCTCTTTTAGCCCCCCCCCCCCACCGTTACATTCCCTGGCTACCACATTCAGATAAGCCCCTCCCCCCCTCCCCCTTAACTTGTATTTAAAAGCTTGTCTCTTGGATTTTTCCTCCCTTGATACAGTAAATTTAGCTGTGACGGTCCCACCTGATGACGGAGACTTGTGTTGCCTCCGAAACGTCGTGATTTATTATTTTATTTCCATTATTACTTTTATTAACTTTTAATTTTATTTTTTACCTACGTGACTTTACCGAAAAAAAAACCTAAGAGTATGAATCCTTGCAGTCACGAAAGCTTCAAATCTAGAATCCGGTGGCTCTGGCTTGCACTGCTCTCTGCTGGCGGTGTATGGGAAATGGTGACCTTCGTGTTGTATAAGTACGGCACTTGAACGACTTTGGTGGCTTTCACATTACACGTAACCTGTAAACCTCAATGTCAGTGCCTAAACCTTGATACAGACCAATTCAGACCTGATTGGTCACCCCGTGCCATTATAAATGTCAAAAGTTCAACCTACAGAGTCCCATCAAAGGGAGAGAAACACAGACAAATCGACAATCAGCACTAGTACACTCACCACTAGTACACTCACCACTAGTACACTCACCACTACACTCACCACTACACTCACCACTATTACACTCACCACCACTAATACACTCACCACTACTACACTCACCACTATTACACTTACCACTACTACACTCACCACCACTACTACACTCACCACTAGCACACTCACCACTATTACACTCACCACTTCTACACTCACCACTCGTACACTCACCACTACTACACTCACCACTACACTCACCACCACTACACTCACCACTAGTACACTCACCACTTCTACACTCACCACTCGTACACTCACCACTATTACACTCACCACTAGTACACTCACCACTAGTACACTCACCACTACATACCTGTCAACCCCTTATCAGTGTCTATCTTATTAGAGACCAATTCAGACCTTATTGGTCACCCCGTGCCCTTATAAATCTCAAAAGTTTAACCTACAAAGTCCCATCACAAGGGAGAAACACAAACAAAGAGGCAAAAAAGGATTGCCGGTAATTGAAACGGCTGTAGGCCGCGTGGACTTGAAAACTCAATTTCCTTGTACAGGAATACGGGGTAAACCCGTATGGGATGATAGCGATGCATTACAATCACGTGGCAAATGTCAGTCGATTCACAGCGAAGACACTGTGGATCCTGCACGGCGCGGTCGCCACGCGATTGTTGTTATTGTTGTTGTTTAATAGTCATTAGTGACTAAGAGCTTTACAGCTCATCTGATTTCCTCCTCCAGTCTAAGTAAAGATTATGACTCTGTCACGTAAACGAAAGAACCAAGAAGATGAATCCCTGCAGTCACGAAAGCTTTAAATCGAAAAATTCTGACTGATTCTCTGACGCGGTCCGGCCACTTCATGAAGATCTTAGAGAGAGAGAGACCACTGCTTGATTGATTAGCACCAGCAACTCATTTGCATCGCATTTACCAATCAAGAGACGCACGCTGAGTATACCAATCTCACTCATTTATGTGAACGGAGGAAAAATCCGTAGCGCGGTGCGCTAACCGCTGGACCACTGCTCCGTCACAATGCACACAAGCACACACGTACACACGAACGCAATCCGTATCGTAAACTCGGATCGAATGACCAAACGCGAACATTCATTTCGTCTTTGTTTTTCTTTAAATACCTAACGGGCTTTCTCGGCCAATGTTACGATTCGTATTTGGTTTCTGCTTAGGTTAGCTCGTGCCGTGTATATAATGTCGACGTTTAACCAAAAAAAAACCCCTCCAACACCTGGCACAGCCAAAACAAAGCGGGCTGTCACATGGGCAAATTCAGTCGACGGCCTGGGGGACTAAAACAAAACATCGGAATTTGTTAACCCATCGGGCACCAAATTGCCCGTGCGATCTCTTGGGCCCGTTTGTGGGCTGGGTCCAAAAAACACGTGGACCGGTGAGGAACAATCTTTGGGGCTGCCGAATATGTCGGGGGAGGGAGGGAGGTTAATGCCAACTGAGAAAGAAAAATATGCAATGAAGCGTACACATTGGAGGTATTAAAATATTTTCATTAGAAAAATATATTTTATTTTTTTACTCATCATCACATTGGCAATTTCCCCACGCAGACTGGCCGAACGGCCCTCGGTATGGACCCGACCCAACGGGCATTTTGCCGGGACTGTTCTATGAGCCAGTCCGGGCGTGAGCACACGGGTTTGATTTTAAGTTGTGAGCTCTGTCATCTCCAGCGAAACGTCGTACGAAAAGAAATCCTGCTTATCGACGAAACCGCTTTTGCACAAAAACGAAATCAATCTACACGTTTGCGATTGTGCACATCGCCTGGCGCAAGCGCCGTGGTGACGTCCGCGCCACTTAGTGGCGAGTGGCGGTTGTTGTTGGAGAGTTAAAGCCCTAGATGACATTCATACCAACACGATCGGACTCAAGAGCGACCAATTACGGCATTGTTCCATGAATTTAACACGTAGCAGGCTTTCCCGACCAATATTATTCATAGTAAAGTGTTTTTTTTGTTCGGTTAGATCACGTAAACGTAGCAACCCACTTTGTGTCTATAAAACGGTCCGCGGAAGCAAACATTACAGAGCTACCTCTGAGCTATACCGTCCTCAAGTGACCCAATGATCGACACAGTAGAGGGGCAGCATCATTAGCCCGCTCGCTCGACCAATCAATTGAGAGCAACGTTCGTCGCACGACGGTCAAACAGACGTTTTTTTTATTCTCAGAGCTGCGATTTAGAGAAATTTTAGGTGCGGAACCAAATTTAATTGCGATGGCTTTTTTGTTTGTTTGATTCGTCATTGATTAGCTGCAGTGCCGGATTATCCTCGTAGCAAAAGTAGCTACACATGTCGTAGTAGTAGCTACACATGTATTAGCTACAGGCCCCGCACTTTCAAGGGCCCCGCGCTAAATGCTTTCAAGCTATCAATTCCGGTTTAGTGATTCTGCACTTGCTCTATTACTATAGTACTATACTGCCTTCAACTTTTATAACAACTGGGTGTTAAAGGTTAGCGATTTGTCGCATTATCTGGCTGTATAGCAAATGAAAAAATACAATTATTTTACTATGCAAGTAAAACATTTGTGTTTTTAACATATTTATAAATTAGGGCCCCTTTATTACATATGCTACAGGCCCAGCACTAGCTTCATCCGGCACTGGTCAGCTCTGCCTGACACGTTCAACTCGCTGCACTCGAGAACCCGGATGAAATCACACGCAGCTGGGGCCCGGCTCGAGCCTTGGCTCTCGGCAGAGCCTCCTCAGCGCTCTGACCTCTGAAGCTTCGAGGGCCACCTCTGAAGTCCATTATTCAACCTCCGACGAAATATAATTCACCGTGGCTCGTGGGCTCCCGTGTCGCGCCTAGCTGTCGAGTTTAGCGGCGTCCGTCCGTGCAGGCGACGTCGAGAGGGCGTTTGACGTGATGTCGGTCTCGGGACCGGGCTGCGAGGGCAGGGCAGCCGCAGAGGGCAGGGCAGGGAGCGAGGGCAGTGGGCAAAGGGCAGCATCTGCGATGGCTTCCTCGTATGACGGAGGCATCGCTGGGAATGTGGATTCCTTCCAAGGGACGTCGGAGGAGGGGCGAGGAGAGAGTTCGGTGCTCCTTTGGGAGGGGTGGAGAGATGGATGGGTCTCATCATCGCCGTCATCAACATCGTCGTCCACATCATCATCGTCATCATCGTCATCATCGTCATCATCATCGTCCACATCATCAACATCATCGTCATCAACATCATCACCGTCATCATCGTCATCATCGATATGATCATGGTCCATTATTGTTGCCACCATTTGCGTAATCAATATCATCATCGAACACGATGGTTGACCTCATTAGTTTGACTGGTGTCATCATTTGCATCATTAACTTGATCATCAACGTCATTAAAGTCATCATCAATCTATGAATGTGTCCACCATTGACATCTTCATCGTTGATCACCATCACCACGGGTCATGGGTCACGGGTCATGGGTCACCACCATCGGCTGCACGAACGAGCAACTCCTCACCTTTGCCTCCCAGGTTCGATCCCCATCGCCGCCACGGCTCCCGCTCCGGGCACCGCCTGCTCCTCCATCTCCCCCTCGCACGCCCGGTTCACGTAGCCGCCTCCTTCTCCTCCTCCTCCACCGCCGCTGTAGGCTGGGGGTGCCGACTCGGGGTCGTAGGCGGGCGGCGGGAGGAAGCCGTGATCGCTCGCGGCGGAAGCCGTGGGATTCCCCGGGGCCTGGATGCTCGCCACCAGAATGCCGAACGCCTCGAAGCGGCGTCGCATCTCCGTATCTTCCTCCTCCTGCTCCCCTCTGGAGCGGCAGCATCTGAGCATCGTGGGAGACGTTCAACAAGTCAAGGCGGTTGCGCTGCACGTGGCCTGCCGCCTGTAACCCGGCGGCGCTGTGGGGGCAGCAGCGAGGGTTGGTGCATCTTGGGAAAATCCCTTCTATCCGTGGGCGTCGGGGAGGGCAGTACAGCAAGTGGACTAATCGCCATCTGTACGGGGATCGAGTGTTGCCCCCTCGCGCGCGTGAGTTTTCTCCGGGTGCTCCGGTTTCCTCCCACGTGTACGATCATCACAACTCGTCGTTGATTGGCTGAAACTATCTTAAAATGAAAGCCCGATGCAGAACCCTCTTAAACAAGAGTCCTACAACTCAGTGTGGCTTCCGGGACAAATAAATACATGATTTAAGTCTTCCTAAAACCATGGCCATCTCACAGCCATCGAGCTCCTGTGCACGTACTCTTTCAACTGCTCCATCTCCGTGGTGAACGCCCTCATTGATTTCACGCGAAGCGATCACAGCCTTGCTGAGATGACAGCTGCACCTCCGATTAGCACGGTTGGCTATGTACGGTGCGAAAGAAGTTCCACATACATACATTGGGATGGGAAATTGACGTATGCGAGCCATGGACCATCTCTCTCTCTACGCTGTTGCGAACGCAAGAAGAAGATTACATCATGAAGATGACATTTCTGAGGCAGTGACACGGCCCGAGCGGTAGCGCTGCGTTTGACTCGCTCGTTGCAGAGGTTCACGGTTCGAATTTCAGTGGCCGCCCTGGTTAACACTGCCGGTGTATAAACTGTAAAGGAAAAAAAATGCGCACCGCCTGCTTCACTCGCAGTGGACGTTAAAGATCCAGTGGCGTCGTTCGCAAGAGTAAGCCCCCATTGTGCGCCGGCTTCTCAATTTTAAATAAATTTCGATTTAAAGCTTTCGTGACTGCAGGGATTACGTCCCTTCTACGTGACTTTACCGAAAGAATCAAGAAGATGAATTTTTAATAAATGAAGAAAAAAAAACAAGCCCGCAAATCACTCAAAAATGGAGAAACACGCGCGGAAATCGTGAAAACGTGGCCAGGGCTCTCGTTAAAAAAAACACAAGCCATGAGGCTCCGCGACGCTTGCCATCACAATCGTAAAAACAATGACAATGAATTCATCCGCCGGGGCACGCAACACTCACATAAGCGTCCTGAGTCGCCACGCGGCCAGCAGCAGGAAGACCACGCCGAGGCCCATCAGGATGGGTCCCAGCACCTGTGACCAGTCGAAGCTCTGAGAGTGGCGCGTGTAGTACAGCCACCCCATGCACGTGAGCGTGAGCCCGGCGAACACGAGGAAGAACCCGGAGAACGAGAGGGTCACTCCGGCCCGGTCGTTGACGGGGGCCGTGAGGCCGCTACGACGCAGCATGGCTGGGGCCCTTCCCCCCCCCCCCCTCCCTTCTCGCTGCTGCGCGGCCGGTTTAGATTGTGGCCGCTGGACCGATTCGCCCGGTGGGTCAATCGGCTGAGCAGCCGCGCGGTCTTCAATCGAGGTCTTCTCTGTCCCTCACCTCTCTCTCTCTGTGTGGTGTCCCCCCCCCCCCCCCCTCTCGCCGCGTCCCTATCTCTCAACGCCCACCTGTTTGCGAGCACCTATGATGAAGGTGTTTTTTGGGCAGCACCGCGCCAGGCCACGGAGTTTTACGCGGCGCGCACCCAGGAGCTCATTTCAGGTCATCCAAACGCAGGCGCAGGGATGAGTTGTAGATATTTCGCGACTGAGTCGACCTGGTGTTAACGCATCACGCGCACGCACCTTCAGTCGGGGGGAGCGGCAGGTACGTGGCCACTCCCTCCCTCAATTTAACCGACACTGCACCACATTCTGTCACACGCTGCTATGCAACCCGTTAACGCTGACACGCAAAGATCTGGCGTCCGTTCGCTACGCTGTTACTCCCTACAGCTGTCGTGGTACGCGCGTGTGTGATGACGAGCGCGTGTGTGTGCGTGTACACAGTGCTCGCTAACAGCACTTGCCCCTACAGTCTGTTAAGGCTATACGGGGTATCTTTGTGTACACAGTAAACTTTGAACCCATCCCTCTGCTGCGATCACAAGGGCGGTCGCGGGTTCACGCGCGCGACGCGAGCGATGCCTCTGTGTGCTGTGAGGTTCGTGGCGGCGTTCCAGCAGCGAAGTTGGGGAGGTGGTTTGGGCGGGGGGGGGATGTGGAATGAGGAGGAAGAGCAGTTAGCGCTAAATAATAACTCTGGCCCCGCGCGGGGCAACAAACGGAGTGGATGTAACACAAAGTCACGCGCGCAAATTGACAATTCACCAGCAGGCACGGGATGGGCCCGATTCAAAAGTCAACAACTGAAAGAGCGGATTTACTTTGCTCAAACGAGGGTCCGAAGTGGGTTGCTGTTGCTCATCTGTTCGCAGACCGCAGCGGACATTCCACATTCACATGGCGGGGGAGGTGGGGGGTGCGAGTCTTTCGATAAGTACGCTCCGCGGTTGACGTCACCACAAATTGGTGCCCTTTTTTATCGACCGCCCCCGAACGGAGCGAGCGATGATGGGCTGAGTCATCACCAAATAAAATGTTTAAGGTCACGTGTAATGATTAACGGAGCTTGACGCGTGTGGCAAAGACAAAGCTCCCCCGTATAGCCTCTAATAGACTGCTAGAGCAAGTGCTGTTAAGCGAGCGCCTATGAAGGTCGGCACGGCACACAAGGAGGGGGTGGCTAACACCACGCCGGGCCGCCTTTGTCTCCCTAGTGGCGATGTTCACACACCGCTCCAGGTACTCATTTGAGGCTGAGTCGACCTCGGTGAGGCACAGTGCGCTAACCACTACACCACCGCTCCCCCTCCTGCACGAACCGCGTCAGCTAATGAAGGGTACGGCCAGGTATGTTTCTACTAAGATAGGATGCAGAATTCTAGATTTGAAGCTTTCGTGACTGCAAGGATTCATACTCTTAGGTTTTTTCGGTAAAGTCTCGTAGTTATATTTTTTAAAAATAATAAAAATACAATAAAATAAAATAATAATAATTTGTTATTGTTTTCTTTTATTAAAACATTTTTACCTACGTGACTTTACCGAAAAAAATCTAAGAGTAAGATAAAAAATGCCCAAGAGGCTAACAACATGGGACACCGGGATGCCTATTGGCTAACATGGGGAAAACTTCGTAATACAGTTGTGTTATGTCAGATCGAGTAAATATATGAATGTGTCGTTAAAACCCGCCACCACCCAACACAGACAATTAGTAAGGTTTGTCACGTAAACAGAAGGTTTCGCCAGTAACTACTGTCGAAACGTCGTACTCTGATTGTAAGGGTTGTCGCTTTGCTCTCCAACACACAACCAGTGTACTCGTAACGAATTGGCCACGTTGTTTACGTGACAAGCCTTACTGATTGGCTGTGTCGGGTGGTGGCGGGTTTAACGACAAATTTATATATTTACGCGATCTAACCCGATGTTAAAAGTCCCGGTTTTTGTTGTTGTTGTTGTTGTTGTTGTTTGTTGTTGTTTGTTGTCAGATTCGCTGGCGCCGCAACGTTTGGCAGTGGTTAACGACAACACACTCAGCACGTTCGTCGTTAGCGGCGTGGCCTTAAACATGATCGATAGATATATAATAGGCGACGTTTCGGGCAATGGCCCTTTCTTCACAGAACATGATGTGCCATGAAGAAGGGCCGTTGCCCAAAACGTCGCCTATGAGACACTGTTTGACCTTCGATGTCACGGTGTTGTTATCGACGCACGTGTCGACTTTACTGGATTTTCTTAGTTGCCTAATACCGCAACTCAGCACCTCGTACGCCCCCTCCTCTCCCGGTGCCCTGCCGACATTCGTCTTCCCAAGAGATGTCCCGGGGTTTCTTCCCTTTTCGAGGTGGCGGCCGTGTGCTCAACAAAAAATCTCGGCCCATTGCGTTCAAAGTTCATAGCCCAAATCATCATGAATCTCGATGGACTCCCACCTGCTCTTTATTAGGGGCAGGACGTTAATCAATCTCGTGCCGGCTCGATGACAAGGCAACGACCTGTTAATGGAAGTTACGCACGTCATGGCGCAATGGATACACGCACAGCACAGTATATTTATTTTCACGGGCTGCAAGGGATGATAGCTGGAGGTCGAGACTAATACAGGAGTGGCAGCCAAAGGCGAGAACACCGCCCGACGTCGTGACCCGCCCCGAGTGGATATCTGTGAGAAAAACAAAAAGCTTCATCGCTCATCGGATTACTCCTGCGATCGAAATAAATATTCTCAAAATGGAATCAGCTGTGCGGGGCTAGGTGGTGCAGACGGAGCGTTACGTTACACCTCAGGACCGTGACAGCGGGGGTGGAGGGGGGGGCGGTGGGGGGTGGGGGGAAGGTTCATCCAGCAGTGGATTGAGCATGGCCCGATGACGGAAACACGCGCAGACGTGCACGCGCACAAAGTAATCTTCATCTCCGCTCGGACGGTGTCGGGGCTTCCAGGGTGTCCTGGCTGCATCCGCCCGTTGACGAATTTCGGTCGGAAGCGAACGGAGTGCGCGTCAAGGAGCTGCTCTACCCCCCTCCCTCCCTCCCGCTCGCGACACGTGCAGCGAGGCCGTCGGGACGCCGTGCCCGGGGGCAGCGCGCGGCACCGACCCGAAAGCCGCGGCGGAGAGAGAGCGGCAGCTACGAAGCGCTTTCGGAGCGGTGGTTTTCAATTAACGCAAATAATGAACGCCACTACGCCGTTTTGTCAAAAAAAAAAAACGGGCGGAGCTGAACCAAGTTGAAATGGTCACGTTAGGAACAACAACAACAACAACAAAACCACTGCGTTGTAAACCAGAACACAACGGACTGACGTTTTGGGAAATGGGCCTAATTCAGATCGGGCCCTTTCCCCCCACGGCATTTTCACCGGAGGCGTTGATCGCCACGTGCTTGAACGTCACCGCAAGACCCAAGGAGCGGAGCAATTAACACGAGAGTGCTAACTCCGCGGTCCACGTCAGAGGAGACAGGGCACTCCGCGTCATACGGTGGACCGCGTGACCCACAGTGCAGTGCGTGATGTCACCTGCCGCCAACGAATGCCCTTTCGTCGCTTTGGCACAGGCTGGCTGTTTGTGTGTTTACGGGTCACAAGGTCAACTGACGAGACCGAGAGAAGTAAAAACCAGTCCAGGGCGTTTTGCTACTGGAAAGCATTGGATCAGAGGGCCCAATAGGCTTAGAGATATCAAGATTATTTTTTGTCTTTATTATGTTTTATCTCAAATCCCCGCTGACTGTGCAATGAGCTTCATGTCTTGAGATGAAAAATCCATTTGGATTTTTCGCAGAGCAGTCCATCGCCTTGTGTTAGAGAAGAGCCCACTGAAGCGGATATCGCAGAGCTACCTCCGAGGTCACTTGATATCACCTACACACGTGCCCTCCTTAGTAGGGGGCAGCGCTATCCCACTCGCCTTGCCACAAAAGGTGAAAACACAACGACATTGAACATCCTGTCTGCTCACCACTGAGAACTCGATGTAACCACAGGCAGCATTTGCCTGGATTCGACCCCAGAATCTCAACGATGCCAATGCCGAGCAACCCAATCGCTGTGGGATTCGTTCAGTTGTGAAACGGACTTGACAATTTACCTTTGTGGCCCAAAATGCTCCACAACAACCCATATAATTAATGAATGAATGGTCGTACATTCTCAAGATCGCTTGGTCGTACGAGTGTTGCATCGACATTTGAGAACTGTGGTAATAAAACAAAACCCAGATAAGCGAACAAACCTGACTTTATGTTCACGACTCTTGTCAACGTAAAATGTCATGTCACGGTTGTTACTGATAAAAGGAGATTCTGGCGTGTGTGGGAGTTGCCTCGCCGATACTAATCACGCCACGGCCCCTGCAACAACTTTAAAGAATCTCGCTCAGGTTCATGAACCGGGCACCGTAGCAGACTCCACCCGAATTCCCACGGCAGCGTTTACTGGGCAAATTCCGCGGAGTCGTGTGGGCACACTTTTGCCGCTATAAATTTCCACGCGATAAGCCACTTTGTTGAGATATAATTTGCGGCCAGGTTGCTTCTGAAAAATAAGTGAATACCTCAGTTGGACTTTGCCGGTTAAGATGGGGATGGTTTAGTTGTATTTGCATGTTTATGGGTGATTGCGTGCCTTTTTTTGTACTTTGCACCGGTATCGTGTTTTTGTTGTACTGTTTGTTGGAACGTTCTTACTCGCTCCCTACTGGACATCTGTGAAAAAGAGCTTCATAGCTCATCGGATTCCTCCAGTATATCTCATTCTTGAACTGTAAACTGGTTCTGCTGTAACTTTGCTATAGAAAATTACAAAAAATAAAAGATTGTTTTACTGATGGAATCGGTGGCCGATTCTGGGTTTGAATCCAGACCTCAGCCGTCCATCGTTTTAGAGTATTTGGCTGCTATAAACGTCCACATTCATAATCCACTACGTTGAGCTATCATTTGTGGCCAGTTAACTTTTGAAAAAGAGCTACTTATCTCAGCGGGCCTTACCTGGTAAAATATCAAGTAAAAAAATAACGGTCTAAGGACATTCACCAAAGACCACACGATAAAAAGCAATTGAAATAAATCTGCTTTTCACTAAATGTGGATGAATTCCAGCTCCGATAGTCAACTTCAGTTTGACGCAAGGGACACTTTTTCTATGGCATTGGCGTGGGATGAAGTGTCGAATTGAAAGCGTGCTCAGTCGTACTTGCGTGACATCTTCCAGGGGACGTTCTCCGAGACAGGTTTATCCACCAACAGCTGCAGTTCCGAATGGAAATGTATTGATCTTGATGCCTATTGCACTTCATTGGGGACAAAAGCATAACAATCTACCGATGTCGCCTGAAGCACAGCCACGCGAACACTCACCGATCAACTCTCTTGGTCCCAAATTTCGATTTAAAGCTTTCGTGACTGCAGGGATTCATCTTCTTGGTTCTTTCGGTAAAGTCACGTAGAAGGGAAATAATAAAATAAAATAAATAGAACATAATAAAATCATTCTCACGACGTTTCGGCCACAACGCAAGCAGCCGTCCTCAGGTGAAGAACAGGTCTGTCGGGAAGACAGCGTCTGAATGAACACCACCAAGCTTGGCAGCGTACATTTAACCTGGGTTAGAGGAGGAAGGGCGCCTTGACAAAGGAATTTGCATATCAACAGAGGAATTTAGCATATTTATGTAAAATGCAGATATGGGATTAGTCACTACTTGTGGAATGCGCAGGTGGAGAGGGTCTCAAAGTCATATTATGCCCGTGCATTATTTAGGATTAGCAGCAACAAAGGGAGGAAGTAGGGTTAGCAGTAATAAAGGGAAGGAATTTTAATAGTAAGGAGCTGCAGCAGCCAAACCACCACGTAAAAACTAAAATATAAACTACATCAATATCATCAATATACTATCCCAATATCCCGTCGGCTCCTTGTCATAGTCCTCGACTGCTACCACCACGGACGTTGAAGCCATGAACTCACCCCTCGATTCTTCCGCCCATGCCAGGGACTCTCTCTGCCAGGCCGATGGCTCCCCCCTCTCGTCCGCGCCGTCTTCGCAAACAAATTCCACATCTTGTCGTTGATCTCGCACCGCTCGACTTTGGGAACTCGTTCCCAACATCGCACTTTCCAAACTCCGAGAAACTTGCTCGATTCCATGAAATGTTCTAAGTCAAGGGTCATGATGACATTAAGAATGTCGTTTTTAACGCTCCTGTTCCATTATTAGTGCCCTCCGTTGCTGGTTTTCGGAGCTCCCTCGCATCATCTCTTCTCCCCCCCGCCCCCCGAGTTACTTCGTGCCAAGCTACTCCGTGTCAATCCACTGCTGGATGAAGGCCTTTCCCCACGCCATGGCACTCGAGGTTGGGTTGTGTTGACCTCACCTCACTGGGCTGGTTCGGGTGAGATCCGAGAAGCTCGATTCCAGAGACACGCTGGTCCTTATCCGTGAGCGGCCCTTTCGCCTCCAAAGAGTGACCCAGGTTACGTTTGCAAAAGAGGCTTGTCCTGGTCTCTTAAGTGCTTTAACCAGGTTCCACAAAATCTATTGTAAACTCTGCCACTCACCGCTCGGCACTGTTGGATATTTGACCTTTGCTCAGACAGTGAGATGTGCAACAACTGACGTTTCAGGCAACAGTCCTCAAGGTGAGATGTGCTCCCTCCGTTGGGGTGCGTGCGTGCGTGCGCGCGTGTGTGTGTGCACACCCATCAGACGTGACAAACGCGCGTCCATCAATAGATGTCTTTATATGCGAACGGATCTGTTTGGCATATACAAGTGAAAGCGGTAACGGTAACTTCTACATGGACGGTTACGTTGGCGGTATATACACGGCATCTCTCGGTGTGTTAGCACCGCACAGAGAGGACATGACAGAGGCGGAAGTTAAGAAGAAACAAAAGGTAAATAAAAAAATCACCGTTATTTCATTTTTATAACCCAACGGGAATTTGTAATTTTTCCGATTTGTTAATTTTTTTTGTTTTGTTACCGAACAGAAAACCCCCCTCGGTGTACGTACAGCACACGATCCGTCCTCCCCCGCTCTAGAATATACATTTTCTTAAATTTTATTACAAGTGCAACACATTAAAAAAAAATATTCTTAAGAGTGACTGAATCTCTATAAATGTACAATTTCTGTTGTCTGTATTACGACTACCATCATCATCATTATCATATAGGTGCTCAGGAACAAATCACCGACTATTTACATTAGAATATATCGTGTCTTTTTTTTGTTTTGTTTTAACTCGCCACCACGTAAGGCAGGTCTAACATTTAAAATGAGTGAGAAACCTACAGCGTTCTCGACTAGACACGAGCACACACACACGCACAGCAGCAGCAGCAGTCAAACATCATCATCATCATCCCCTCCAGAGGAGCAGCTTAGAGCCTCTGGCAGATGCGTCGCGGTATTGCAGGGTCACACACACGCGCACATACGTGCACACGCGCATGCACACGTACACACACGCATGTACACATGCACACGTACACACACGCACGCACACGGACACACACGCACAAAGACGCACGCACACACACACAAAGACGCACGCACACGGACACGCACGCACACACGCACAGACACACACAAAGACGCACACAGACACACACAAAGACGCACGCACACACAAAGACACGCGCCCAGAGGCACGCGAACCCTGCCAAGCAGACAGTAGCAAACGAATCAAAATTACAACAACAACAACCAGAACGAAGACAAAATCAAGGATCTTGGAGAGAGAGAGAATCAACATAAACCCACGTATGCGTGTCTGCATGTGTGTGTAAATATTTATATCGACGCCACTGGGACGATTAGTGATCGCAGCATCGAACGATGGGCAGGGGGCAGCGGCGTTGCGCAACGATGGCACTGCCCCCCCCCGCCGCTGTCAACGAGAACACAACGGCGGCAGTAGCCGACGCCAAACACAGCCGGTGTGCCAGCCGTGCGCGCGTCTCACGCACGTGGCATCGCATAGTCACCGCGCGCACTCAACGGCGAGGGGAAGCCGGGCCAGAGGAGAAAAGAAACAACACTATATATATATAAAACATTACAATAACAACGATACCAACGTTAACACCATGAAGTAATTCCTCCCCCTATAACGAAACAAAAAAAACTTAACAAGGGTATATAATGTAAAGTGCAAAGTTCTTGCTTAATGGCTTGTCCATGGGAGGACCGGCAGGCAGGTCCGTAGAGACACACAACGGCCACGCCGCGTGTACCGGCGGCGTGGGAGAGAACTGGCGACGTTGGGAGCTGTGGTGGCACCTTGGGGGGGGGGTGCTGCGGGTGATGGTGTGGAGTGGGGGGTCGGGGGGCACCTGCAGGAGCTGGCAACATTTAGGGTCAGGGAGTGGGAGGGGCAGCCTCCATCACCACCGTGCGTTCGGCCGAAACCAGCGGACTCGCAGACGCACGGACGGACAGACGGACGGACGCCAATCCAGTCGGGAGCACCTGGCACCGGCGAGGCTGGAAGAGGCTTGCGGCTCGCGTCGGGCGATTCGCGAGAATCTTCCGGCCTCCACGCTCGCCGGCTCTGCGGCCCCGACTGACGACCCCTCCTGGCTCCAGCCCACGCCAGCGTCGACCGCAGCGCCAACGCTCACGGGCGCGACACAACCGCTAGTGGCGGCAGAGGCGAGGGGCGCGTGCGGGGAGGGAGGTCCGGCTGGCGCAGGAGGGGCGGCGCTGTCGGTGGGTCAGCAGTCCACCAAGTACTTACCTGCGGGACACGGCTTAGGTTGGCATTGATGGCGTACGCTAACGTGAGCACGCGCGGCGGAGTGAGCGTGTGTGTGTGTGTGCGTATATGGACACGAGCGCCAGAGGTGGAGATGGAGAGGCGACAGTGAGATAGTGGGTCGACGAGCGGGCGAGCGAACGGGTGGGTAGTTGGGTGGGCAAGTAGGCAGGTGGGTGCGTAAGTGAAGCAATAAGTGGGTAATGTAAATAAGTGAACAAACGAGGGAGCGAAGTAGAGATGAGAGGGTGAATTTCGTGGTGAGCGAGTGAAATGAAGAGTCATCGAGTGAGTGACTGTGTGCGTAAATGTAACATAACCAATGAGTGAGCGTACGAGTGAGCGAACGAGTGAGCAAATTAATAATTCAGCAAACGGGTGAGCGCACGTGAGTGTGCGAGCGAGTGCGCTCCTGACCAGTGGTCATCCTCTTCTTGAGCAGCGAGAGGCGGTAGCCGGGGCCCACGAGCTCGAGCTGCAGGCCCGAGAGGGAAGCTCCCTCGCAGCCAAACTGCACGGCGAGCGTGGACGGGGAGCTGGGTCCCGCCGACACGTCCAGGTGTGCTCGCAGCGAGCCGCAGCCTACGCACGCGCGCACGGGGGCCAGCCACGCAATCACACAACGATGACAAGAGAGAACCACTTAACCAGGCAACAGGACAATCACAGAACCGCAGAATCATAGAACGCAAACCACACAGCCTCACAATCAAGCCACGCAACCACACAGCAGCACAAAGATCACGCAACAACGCAAACACACAGCCTAGAGGAAACAACCACCATCGTGCAATCACCACACAATCACGCGATCACACAACTATGCAACCAACGAGTTTAACCTCTGGAAAACAGACGCAATCAAGAGACCAGCTCTTATCTTCATATCGCTGTTGCTTTTATCATCGCGTCTTTATGATCTGCCCCCCCCCCAAATGGTTATGGTGCGGAATATGACCAATGCCCTTTTGAGGACCCCGGAACCTCACTCGCCACCACAAACTCATCACTTTTTCGGAGGATAAATGCACGCAAGGCTGGTCTAATCATATTATAATTGTATTGTTTATAGTATTTGCCCTATTTTTTCTGGCTCTTACCCATCCCTCCCAGGACCGCTTTAGGTATTCGCCACTGATGTTAGCCATGGTCGGCAATCCAACTCGGGGTCACCAGGTTTGTTGGGCAACACGCTACCCACAGTGCCACCATTGCCCACAAACAAACAAACACACATACATACATACAAAGGTACCCTGTATGGAAATTAACAGACTGTGGGGCAAGTGCTGTTAGGAGCTATAAAGGTGTAAACGGCACATGAGGGAGGGAGTGGGTTGCCAGTACCACACTCGGCTGCATTTGTCTCCTTAGTGGCGATGTTGACACACCGCACCAGGTACTCTTTGAGGCTGAGTCAACCTAGAGGAGGCCCAGGACTGGTTCAGATAACCATCACTGGTGTTGGCCGTAAGCAGGAATCGAACTCGGGTCACCGGGTTTGTAGCACAGCACGCTAATCGCTACAATCCCCACCCACAAAGACGTATACACACACACAACTACACACACAAACACACAGATTCACACGCCATGCAGACAAAGATCCTCCGTATAGTCTTAACAGACTGTAGGAGCAAGTGCTGTTCGCAAATATCGCATCTCACTCACCCGCCCCATCTGACTTGTCAGATATTTCTGGTATTTTCCAAAGTGCCCTGCTTTGCTCAGCGTTCCTGCAGCAATATCACAATAGAAATATAAAAAAGAGAAAGAGGGGAGGACAAGGTAATACAAACACGTGAGTAAGTAATTTAAGGATATATTGTTGCTTAGGTGTTAGGCTATTCACAGGTAACATGTGGATTGGTATAATAACTTTGCCACGAAGGTTACTTTAATAAGAGACGGGGGGGAAGAGGGTACGGCTAGGAATGATGGTGCCCGCGGCAGACGGATTGGTAACGGGGAGAGAGGGAAAGGTAGAAAGAGATGGGGTGGGAGAGACGAAAAAACAGCTTTAGAGCTCATCGGATTCCTCAAGAATAAACACATTCTGATTCTGAGAATGCAAGGTGATAAGAGGGACGAGATGGGAAGAGGCACAGCAGGAAGGAAGAGAATGAGAGTAGACACAGAAAAGCATGGAGTGAGAAGGCATGGCAAGGCTAGGAGAGATGGCAGGGCATGGTGGGGGGCTAGGAGAGATGACAGGGCATGGCAGGGCTAGGAGAGACAGGAGAAGGAGTAAGGGCAAGGAGACACGGGGCATGGCAAGTCAGAGGATGGGCGCGGGCAAGGTAGGCCAGAGAGAGTGAGACGGTCAAGACAAAGGGAGGATGGCAAGGCATGGCAGGGCAGGGTCAGACTTGTCACAGCAGGGCAAGGCGCAGGGCAGGGCAGAGTCAGACTCGTTACAGCAGGGCAAGGCAGGGCAGGGTCAGACTCGTCACAGCAGGGCAAGGCATGGCAGGGCAGGGTCAGACTTGTCACAGCAGGGCAAGGCGCAGGGCGGGACCCACCAGATGGCGGGCGGCTGGGCCTGCATGCCGAGCACGCCGCCGTCCACGGGGATGATGACCTGCACGCTGGTGAGCGGCACCGGCGCGGCCATGGCAGCGCTGTTGAAGCGGTAGTCGACCTGCACCTCGGTGGCCGTCGGCTCGCACTTCCAGCGCGCCACCAGGCTCAGCGGCACCGACTGGGCGCCGCCCGACACGCTCACCTGGGCACGCCGGGCCGGGAGGATGGGCGCGGCGGACACAAGAGCGCAGGCGGTGTTACAGCTACGGGTACTGCTAGGGGTGGGCGGGGTAGCTATGGTCACTGCTATGGCTGGCGCTCGAAGGTAGGCAATAGATACGGATAATGCTGTGGGTGCAGCTGGAGGTGGCCTGGAGTAACGGGTATTGCTATGGGTACAGCTAGGAGTGTGCTGTAGCTATGGGTACAGCTAGGGGTGGGCTACAGCTATTGGTACAGCTAGGGGTGGACTGTATCTATGGGCACTGCTACGGGTACGGCTAGGGGTGGGCAGTAGCTATGGGTACAGCTAAGTGTAGGTTAAAGCGATGAGAACAGTTGGGGGTAGGCTGTATATGTTTGTTGGCTATCAACGCTACGGTTTGCCTTTAGTTCAGTGAGCGGCTACTGCACGCGCAGAGATGACTGCCGTGACAGCAAGAGCAGCACAACCACTAACGGCAGTTGAGCCCCCTGGAGGCCAATAGCTGCATTGACACTGGAAGGTCAGTCGCCACTGCTTGCGGTGCTGCACCAGCCGCCAAACAATGGGATCGCATCCTGCAGCAGTAGCAGCAATAATACAAATGAAACCTCGCAAAACAACCCCCGGGATCGAGGAGATTGAAGGAAGTGATGATGAAGCGTGGCGGTGGTGGCGGCTTAGTGGCAAGTGGTGGTGTAGCAGTTGGTGCGGTGCGCTACGAACCCGGCGAACCGAGTTCGATTCCCACTCGCGGCCAATGATGGTGGCGAATATTTCAACTCGTCCTGGGTCTCCGCTAGGTCGGCTCAGCCTTAAATGAGTACCTTGTGCAATGTGCAAACATCACCACAAGGGGCCACCCACCACCTCGTGTGCCGTGGAAGCCTTCATCGGCACTTGCTAACAGTGCTTGCCCCAACAGTCTGCTGCAGGCTATCCGGGGGGGGGGGGGGGGGATCTTCGTCTTAGTCTTTGGTGGCTATGATGGCACTGGCCGTGACGACCTCTTAACCTCGACCCGGACACGGCAGGCGAGGGTTAGACCGGCGAGGTGCCGGGCGGCGGACGAGACCTCGTATCGCAGCACGTCCACGTTGTAGTACGTCGCCGTGGGGTTCTGCTCCGACAGCTTCTTGAGGTGCGTCGTCAGAGCCGCCATGTTCACCCAGAAGTCCTTGCAGTTGGGGTCACTCTGGGAGGGGTCACTGCGGAGAGAGGAATGAAACGCGGACCGGGGGGGTTTGTGAATCTCGGCGGCTGATGTGCGGCACGGATGGTAGATGGCAAGAATTTTTTTTTATCAGTTCAAAGGCGAATTCATTAAAATTACTTTCCATTCCAATGAGTTGCTGTTTATTGTTGACAGCCCTAAAGAAGTGTTGGGACAATTCCACATTGCTCTGGAAGGTGCGAGTCTACCCGCTGACAACCGCTGTTGACTATTTCACATCAACCCCAAAAAGATGAACAGCGACCGAGACTTGAACTCATTGGCACCCTGACCACTGCACCACCTGGTCAGATAATAAACACGAGTCCTTTGTTTCCCCCAACAAAGACATAGATGGCGATATACTGGTAGGAACCTCCTGGTTCCACCAGCCCACAGGGGATTATTGTGTCCGTCCGTCCGTCATGCAGGGAGTGGCTGGGTGAGGAGGGAGGGGCTGGGTAGGGAGGGGAGGGTGAGGAAGGGCTGGGTGGGGAGGGTGGGGAGGGGCTGGGTGGGGAGGGTAGGGAGGGTGGGGAGGGGCTGGGTGGGGAGGGTGGGGCTGGGTGGGAGGGGTGGGGCTGGGTGGGGAGGGGCTGGTCACCCCGTGGTGCCCTTATAAAACTCAACGTTTAACCTACTCACGCTGGCTTGTGCCCGCCCTCACAGTCGGGCATATTTGCGGAATACACCACGCCGCCGTTGACCCTGGCCATTGACCGAGCAACCCAACGTTCCTAGCAACCCCCCTTCGCAGATGAATGTGTTTCCGAGCATTTTTCAGGATGGCCATTGCATTGGGACGTCTGGCAAAAATATTCTTTGGGAGGAATGTTGGGAATGTGGGAGAAATCCCACAGCTTCATCTGGAGCAGTGGCACCCCCCCCCCTTCGCCCCTTTCCCGATCACCGCCACCCTCCACCGTCCGCCCCCACCCCCACCCCCCACCAGGGGGGCTCACCTGAAGAGCAGCGTGGCGTTGGGCCTCACGGCTTCGAGGCGGCGCGCGTGCCGCAGGCGGAAGCTGAGCACGGGCGGGGAGGTGCTGCCCCCGAAGACGCGCGCCACGCCCGCCGGGAACGACACCGTCATCTCGCCCACCACCTTCACGATGCAGCTGCACACGAGCGCAGGCACGCACGTGGGGACACGCGCGCGGCGAACGCCGACGTTCACCGCAGTGTTCAAGAAAATTAACGAATCGTCATCCAGAATCGTTAACACCTCGAATGGCGATGCAAGCAAGTCACGATCCCTACGATGAAAGTGGAATTTTAAGCGGGACTTTTAGGAAATCTAGTTTTAGTCTTTTCTGCCAAATTTGATACAAATTGTGACATGCAAATACAGATACATTTGAACATTAGTTGTGGCTGCGGCATTGGGGAAACGAAACGACATGTCTCGGACCGCGTTTGCAAACACAAGGCAGATCTGAAACACGGTCGGACCAATACCTCTGCCGTTGCTGATCATTGTTTTAACGCTGTGGGCTCACACGAAATTTTTCCAAGATGAAGGTACTCTGCAAACCCACCGGCTATTATCAGAGATTTGTTCATGAAGCCATCCAGATATATAAACACAGACACAACTTCAACCGAGAAGATGGGTACAAACTGAGCAATCATTGGAAGGACGTTATTAACCAGGTAAAGTCTTAACTGACTGTGATGTTTCCATCCTACCAGTCTATGTCAGCTGTTATTTCCGACTCTCTGTCTTTCTCTCTCTTTGCATCTCTCTCCGATCTCTACTCCAGTGACCCGGGTGCTGCCGAGGGGTTCACTTTCTGCCCCTCCTCCTCCCCCCCCCTCTCTCCCCCCCCTACTGCCGAGGCCTACTATACACTACACTGTACACTACACTATACACTACACTATACACTACACTATACACTACACTACACACGATACTATACACTACACTATACACTACACTATACACTACACACTACTATACACTACACCATACACTACACTATACACTACACTATACACTACATTATACACTACTATATAACCCCGTGCCACGGCAGATCTCTCGCCGACTTCAGCAGTTTGTTTCTTGCTGTGGTTGTCCCACCTGATGACGATTGCTTGTGTTGCGATCGAAACGTCGTGATCTATTATTTTTCTACCTACGTGATTTTACCGAAAGAACCCATAGAGTATTTGAACACTAATCTAATAAATATATATATATTGATTAGTTTTATATAGCGTCGTAAATAAAAATTGCATCTCACAAGTGCTGAAATACCTCGTGTAGCCTTAACAGACTTTTGGGGAAAGTGATGTTTGTACACGAGGGGGTGGGTGGCCTAAGTCTCCCCAGGGTAGATGTTTACACACCGCATCACGTACTCATTTGAGATTGAGTCAACCCAGGAGAGTCGTTCAGATAATCATAACTGGTGTTGGCCATGAGTGGGAGTCGAACTTGGGTCACCGATATCGTAGGACATCACGGTAACCGCTACACTTCCGCCCCCCACATGGACAAATTGATAGATGCGCACTCACATACCACACACTCACATACCACACACTCACACGCGCCCTTCGCTAGATCCCCCTGCTGCGTAGCGCTACCGCAGCACCACTGTAGGCGTGCCGGCCGTGGACGCCACGCTCACTTGTTGTGGTCGGCGCCCTTGAAGTAGGCGCTGATGGACTCGGTGAAGGCGGCGGCGATGGGCACCGAGTCGTGAGCGCTCAGCGTGAGCGGACTTGGGCCCCGCGACGCTCCCACTGCAATTACAACGCCGACGACGAGTCACGCCGATGCCACCGCGTGGTGCCACGCGCTCCCTACCCCCGGCCATATCCTGCAGCGGCTGCTTGCCGAGTAGTAGACACGAGACCCCCCCCCCCACCTCGCCTCCCCCGAGATCTGTACTAACCGTATCCCACCAAAGTCTTTCCCCTAAGTGGCCAGCCTCGCAGAGATCAGAATCAGAATATTTATCTAAATTGGAGGAATCCGATAAGCTGTAAAGCACTTTTTCACAGATCCGGTGCCCATGTCGGTGCCAACGAGGTGGTAACAATGAGACAAAATAAATAAGTCGAGTCCACTACAATCTTGCATTGTGATGACCCACCGAAAAAGTCTGGGGAGAGGTCTATCATTACCGTGCCTAGCTAACCGACCATTATCATCATCATTCTCACTAGCATCATTAGCCATGAACTATCCTATGCGCTGCTACATGAAGGCCTCTCCACAGCCATCTTAACAACCCAAGAGGAATTAACTCGAGGGAAAGATTGAAGAACCAAACAATAACATTATTCAAAAGCAGCGTACAAGATAAACACGAGCAAAAAAACGGAATGTACGGGTGTGCTAAACAACCGAGAGATATCCGTCGGAGCGACAGAACTGGCAAGAATGTATACCTAAGGACAGCTACTGAAGAATCATCTTACCTATCTGAAACAAGACACCGACTTAAGCTGGACGTATGCATGAGCAAAAGCTTAAGAATAAACAGGAGACACACGACACGACAACAACGCACTCCACACTGAGGCGATCACCATCACCCAACGGCACAGCCGCTGTACCACCGGCCCAATAACAGCACGCTCTCACCGCACAACTACATTTGCCAAATTAGAAAGTAATGATTCAAGTTCAGCACAAACAGGAATATCTAGTGGGGGGGGGGAGCGGCGTGTGAGATTGCCTGGCGAGGTGGTGGTGGTGGTGGTGGTGGGAGGGGGGGCACGGCAGTCGTGGTGGTATTGCAATGCAGTCCACGCGTCTCCATGGCCGAGAGCAGTGATGGGCACCCCCCAGACGAGTTAGCGGGCCACAAGAGCGGCCCTCAATCGTGCTCGTGCACTAATCATGACCCCCACGCGCACCACTCTGGATACACTCAGAGCAGGCCACCACGAGGAGCTGCAGGTTGCCCACCACTGGTCTATCGGCTGTCTGTTTATTAGTAATAGACTGTTCATTTGGGAGGCAGCCAATGCCCTGGTTTAAACTATATAAAGGGGCGGACCGGGGTTGCGGGGGGGGGCCTATCGGAGCTGAAGCGTCGGCTCTCAGCTGCCACGTGCACAGCACAAGAGCCGTGCAATGAACGATAATTTGACTTCAAATCTTCAGAGCAAATCTTGAGAGACAGGTTTTTCGGGGGGCTGGTCCACATTGAGATGTTTGGCCAATTAAATGTTTTATATATATGTGGTGGGGGGTGGGAAACCAGATGATCCCGAGAAAACTAAACCAAGGGCCAATCGTTTTTACAAAGCAGCAAGCTGTGAACCACAGCAGCAGCTGTAGTTAATCTGTGCCCAGCATTTCAACTCCAGTCCTTGCGATCCCCCACGTTCTTGGCTGCCTGTTTGCGATTGCAAATATTACCTGCTCCTCACACAAGACAAATTCAGCCACTGCACAGGGAACACGAGGGGGTCGACGCCAGGACTGGATTTGACGAACCACTGGATATTTGCACACACGAGTTAAATCTAATCTACAAATTAGTCAAATCTAGATTGTACACTTTAGTTACTCTGCAGAGCAGCAATACCACCGGTAGAGAAAACACAGCAGCGGCTATTATCGGCGCTACCCGCCACTCCACGCAGGCACGCGCACACGGACAGCGGCGACACGCTTAGCGACACCGCACGCTGCACAGCTGCACAACACTCGTGAGCAATGCTACTCACCGCGCCGCACTGCAGCGACACCGTTGAAAAAGCTACACACTGCACCGCACAGCAACATCAAACGTCACAATGGGAACGGCCGTCACGGGCGTGCGGCGTGCCGCACAGTAGCGCAGAAACGAGAGCCGCCAGGAAAGTTATGATCGCGCTGCGTGTGTGTGCGTGCGTGCGTGCACGCGGCAGAGCAACAAATCCGTACGACGCAAAAACGCAAAAAATGAGTGAAATAACGCCACGCGGAATGCTTGCGCACGGTGACACGGCAACGGTGACGATGGTGATGTGCAAATGTGTTTGCCAAGCACGTGACAATTCACCCCACTGCCGAGTCGAATTATCACAATTGCAGATTACGAATCGATTAGAGAAATTATTCCATGATGACCCCGTGAGATGCGATGACGCTGTAAGGAACAAGCTCACCATGCTCTGCAGTAACGAGACACGAGGATTCACTTCACGATGCGACAACAACCCCATGCGACAGTATGACCCTGTACAACACCACGACCTCCGTACAACACCACGACCCTGTACAACACCACGACCCCTGTACAACACCACGACCCTGTACAACACCACGACCCTGTACAACACCACGACCCTGTACAACACTACGACCCTGTACAACACTACGACCCTGTACAACACTACGACCCTGTACAACACTACGACCCTGTACAACACCACGACCCCTGTACAACACCACGACCCTGTACAACACCACGACCCTGTACAACACTACGACCCTGTACAACACTACGACCCTGTACAACACTACGACCCTGTACAACACTACGACCCTGTACAACACCACGACCCCTGGACAACACCACGACCCCCGTACAACACTACGACCCCTGGACAACACCACGACCCCCTTACAACACTACGACCCCCGTACAACACCACGACCCCTGTACAACACCACGACCCCATGCAATGCACGACATGAACAATCTCCGCTCCCCAGGCTGAGGGCCCCCCCCACCTCACCGTATGTGGGCGTCGTGGCGGCGCTCATGGACGCGGAGGACGACATGGAGGAGGAGCTCTCGGCGCGTGCCAGCGGGGCCAGCGGGGGGCTGAACGCTCGCGGCTGCACGGGGATGGGAAGGGGGGGGGAAGGGGGTGGATGGGTGAGGACGAGGGGCGATGGAGCGGTAGTTTATGGGTGGGGGGGCGGGGTGAGAGAGGATGAGACCGTCGACTCGCGGTACAATAGAACCTGGTTCAATCGCAGAGGTGAGCGGCTGAAACGAATGCAGGAACTTGACGCTTTTGGGTCAGCGTCACGGCCACTGAGAACCCCCCCCCCTCCCCTGTGCCGCCCCAAACATTCGCCGCCCTTACGTTCTCCTCGATGCCCCCGAGTTTGCTGGGCAGGAGTTTGGGCCGTGACGGGGGCCGGGGCGGTGGGATGAGCGATGTACCCCCCCCTCCTCCTCCTCCTCCTCCGCCGCCACCTCCCCCCCCTCCGCCGTTCGTCGTCTGCGGGCTCTTGGTGGTGTGAACTGGAGAGGGCCCTAAAACAAAAGAAACGCTGCACGTAAACGAAGGCAACGTAAGCAGACTTAACTCTGCGTGACGACGGTTACCGGGTCCCTGGTTCCTTCTGAATCGGAATGAGCTTCGATGCTCATGGTCATCGTCATCGCCCGTGGTCTATCCACCGATGGACAAAGGACCGCGCCCCCATGCCCGACTCTCACGGTCTTGCGAAGCATCGATGCATTCGAGCTCCCGCACAATGGTCCGATCACATCGCTCCGGCTCCACGGTGGGCGTTCCCTCCTTTGGCTGCCAATCCGTGGTTAGTCTCGACCATCGGCCATCACCGCTCCAAAGTCCACATGCACTTCCTTAAAGCGGTGGATTCGATGCCCTATGACTTCCGTGTGTTCTCTGATACATGCATTCCTCCTTGTTTTTCTCAGTGTAAATCTTCTTTGCTCGCTTTTCAGCTTTTGTTCCAATTTTCTTTGTCGATGTCCCATGCCCCCGATCCGTACGCCACTGTGACCGATATAAAACATTACGAGAAGTAATTGCGATTGCACGCGAGAAAACAACAAACTGCGGTTATATTCGTAGATTGTAAAAGTGTACCTCGCTCAGTATCCAAGGGTGTCCCATATACGTTTGAAGCTCTACAAACGACAATAAATACATTTTGGCTAACTTTCTTCATGGCCTGGCTAACTTCAGCAGCGAGTGACATCTGAGCGTGCATTAATCAGCGAGGTAAAGTACGGTGAATCAAGCACCATATATGGCTGTGAAATATTTGTTGAATAAATATTTTTGTTATTATTTTAACAAGCGGCGAATTTGACATTTGGCAGCTGTTGGCTGCCGGATGTTTTGAAGTGTGGCCTTTGGTCAACGCTCCCCTGTTGGGCACAGCATGCAAGGAGCACGGGACTCGTAAACAAGCGAGAATCTTGTCCGATGACACCATCTGCCAGAGAGCCCGTGGGGCACAAGTGAACCCACACACGCACGCACCCATCGAGCGCAGGCAGACATTTGGAGAAGCATATTTTTAAACGCGTTGCCATTGTCATGTCAATCATTAACGTCATCGGACGAGTCCCATCCACTGCCGGATGAAGCCCCCTGCCCAAAGTCGTCGCAATCGCTAACGGTCTTGCGTTGCAAAGATCCATCCAACACATGATAGGCCTCTGACCGCAACACATGTGATTTTGAACGGTGTTACTCGGCCAACCCCGCCACAGCTCAAATACAAAAAACGTTACCCCAACTCATCACCCATGGCCATGGACATCCAGCACCCTCGACAGCGACCCCCCTTCAGGTTGTGAACCCTGAACGTCCAGCACCCTCGACAGCGACCCCCCTTCAGGTTGTGAACC
>CM025675.2:6441389-6504957 GCA_014621495.2 Entosphenus tridentatus
CGTCGCCGGCGTCGCCGGGAGCGGCGGGGGACTGGAGGGCGGCGGCGTCGGCGGCCGCGGCGCCGGCTCCTCCTCGGGGGCGACGGGCGGGGATGGCGGGGACGGCGGCGCCCCCGCCGAGGGCGGCGTCGGCGTCAGCCGCTGCGCGGGAGGTCGGGGGGGCAGCGGCGGAGGCGGCGGGGGGCTCACGGGCGGCGTGGAGCAGCGGGCCGCTTCGCCGACGGGCGAGCCGGGCTCGGAGAGCGGCCCGAAGCAGTAGACGGCGAGCGAGTCCGAATCCCAGTGCACGGGCAGCGACGTGCGGCGCGGCGACGGGCTCTCGGGCGGCGACGGGGACGTCTCGGCGCCGCCGCCCACGGCCTCCTCCGGGGCCAGCGAGCTCGGCAGCGATCCCCGGCGCTCCAGGTAGACTCTGACGGTCGGGCGGGGTGGCGGCGGTGCCATGCCGGTAACCACGGCGCCGCCGCCGTCGTCGTCGTCGAACGACACCCAGTGGTCGTGCTGCTGCGCGGGTTCGGCGGCGGCGGCGGCGCCGGCGGTCGCGCTGCCGTTTTCGCTGCGCGTGCCCGGGGAGCGAGGCGTGCTGCGTTCGCCGCCGGGGGACGTGTGCGCCGAGGAGGCGGTGAGCGGCGGGGCGGAGGCCGTGGCGCCGCGACCCCTACTGCCTTTGTGCCTCCGCGAGGCTTCGGTCCGCGGCGGGGGTCGGGGGTCGGAGAGGGCGGTGGGCGGGAGGGTGGTGGAGGAGGGCGGTGGCGGAGGAGGTGTAGGAGGGGCGGACGTGGAATGGAAACGGAAGGAGGGGAGAGGACACCGATGCAGGGGAGAAGGTGAAGAAAGAGGGACAGAGACACAAACCACAAGAGACACAACAGGGCGAGCGTTCGGATGAGGGGTGGAAATGCAAAAGGCGGTGATGGAAGAGACATGAATATAAAACATCCAGACATCAGTAAGGCAGCAGCAGCAAATGTACACACAAGACGTACGAGAGAGCAGTTGCCCAAGCATTTGATTGTTCAACCGATCGCTGTGTTAGACAAGGCGAGGAGCCCTGCTTTGGTAAGGCATTAGTAAGCAAAGAAAGTGAGGCAGCGACAGTCGACCTGATCGTTAGTGCAGCAGAGTCAAGCGGAACTGCGACTGCCAGTGCGGGCAGCTGAGAAGCAGAACAGCGCAGAGCAAAGGGGAGCGCCTTCCTGCCCTCCTCCATCTCTACCACCGGTGTCTACCGTGGTCATCCCACACAAGTTCTATCACCACCCCCTCCTCCCCACTCCGTGTTGACTTTTTAAGTACACGTTCAAATACGTCACCTGTGCTTGGCCCCAATGGCTTGGTAATTGTCCGGTGAACACCAGAAGTCAACGTTTGCTGGGAGTAAAAATAGGGCCGTCGAGCGCCGGCGACAAAGCTTCAGTCAAGGGGGCATCCGAGCGCTTGTTAAATTCAAGCGGTCGAAGGAGCCGCCAACGTGAGACGTTCACGTCAATGGGGATTCATCTTCGCTGGCAGCTGGACGCTGAAGTCCGTGTTCAGGCTGGACCTCCACTTGGCGATGCGAGGACGACGTCACCATTGTTGAGGCGCTGTCGGCTTCGTGGTAGTCGGTGGGCGGGGTGAGGGAGGCGGGCGGGCGGGCGGGGGAGATAACCCGAGTAGAAAGTGCATCGGCACGTCGTCACCGAGGATTTGCGGAGACGAAAAGGCGACGGGCAAAAGCGGGCGCCCCGCGCACGTCTTCGGCGGGGATAGTGGGAGCGGATTGCAATGTCCGTGGCCGGCTGGAAGTCCCAAAACGATAACCGAGCAAAAGTGGAGATGCTCCTCGTGTTGGCCGATTTGGGTGGGGGGGGGGGGTAACGCAGCCGCGTCCACTGCGTTTGCGGTAGCTCACGTCGTTGTGCTGGGATGAAGAAACCGATTGACCGCTCGGACGAAGTGCACTGAAGATGACGGCCGGTGATCTGATTATGATAAAATAGTTGGAAGTTTCTTTTGTAGGAAGGGTGAATCCTTTAAATCTAAACCAGTCCTGGGCCTCCCCTAGGTCAACTCTGCCTTAAATGGTTCCTAACTAAAGGGGGCGATTGGGTCTATCTGGCTCATTCGGACAGGAAATACCAGGCCAGCTCAAGGCAGCCATAAACCGGTGTCAACGATTAGCCAGGCTCTGTGTCTGTGGTCTGCCAGCCGGGGCGGACACTTGCTATGTGCAACTCCCATGGAGTCATTTGCAGGTAATATTTGCAATTTCGGTAAGTTTGGAGCATGACGCCGGCCCACACTACTCTCGCAAGACACGTCACGGGACCATTAAACATCCACTGTGAAGCTGATGCTACATGTTTTTTTATGGTTAATACACCTGTAGTGTTAACCAGTGCGGCCGCTGCATTTGAACCTGTGCAAAAAGCCACAAACACACTGCCGCTATTTCACAGCTCCAAATCATCAGTTGCGCATCCGAATACATCCTTGTTCCTCCCCTAGTTCAACTCGGCCTTAAACGAGTACTGGGCACAGCGCGCACGCATCAGCAATAGGAGTGCACAGCCGGTTGGGCGTGGTGCTAACCGCACCACCCTCCACGGTTTGCCATGCCAGCCTGGAACATAGGTGTTCGCCAACAGCAGCCGCCCCCCAAATCGGTTGGCAAAGGCTGCAACGGGCGGTCACCGTCCACGTCTGTGTGTGGGCGGGCGCTACTCACCGGGAGAGGTGGGGTCTGACTCGCCGGCGCCGCCGTAGAGAGGGTCCAGGGCGGCCAGCAGGTCGCTGTTGGTCTTGGAGTTGCCACTGGGGACCAACACAGGCAGGACGCTCAACGGAGGCAGACGCATCGACAACACATCACCATCGACAACTTCCAACGTGTCTTGAGTGTCGTCGGCGGGCTCTCGTCGATAGCGATAACCTGACGGGTACATAGGCTCGATTCGATTCACCCACGCCACGATTCAATGACCTGAAATTATTTGAGGTCATTTCGTTGGACAGATCAGCGGTTCCGGAGCTGTGTTCTATGGCCGTTGGTGGCCCGCAAGGCCGTGGGAAGGAATCTGCGGAACTTTTACAGATTTCATTTTTTTTTTACTCCATGTTTTTTTAATGCATGGTGGTCAACGAAAATGTTACGAGCGTCAACGGGTCCAGAAAGGTTGGGAACCACTGCGATAGATCACGAATGGTGATGATGAGAGCCCAACAAGAGCAGCAAGTAACCAGGGACCCCATGGTATGGATGATGAGGTATGTACGACCGAGTAGGTTAACATGATGATAAAGATGTTTCCATAACACCACCCTTAGAGGGCAGCAGAGTGTTATGAGGCCAAAAGTCACTCACAAGCTGTGTGCATGTACAGAAAAACCTTGGATTGCGAGTAACTTGGTCTGCGAGTGTTTTGCAAGACGAGCAAAATGTTTTAACATGAATTTGATAAATGAACAAGGTCTTGCAATACGAGTACTGTAGTACGTACAGTATACGCTTTGTCTGCAGAGCGTCACGTGATCACAACTGAGCCGATGGTTCTTCTCTCTCTCGCTGCGGGATTGTGGGTAATCGTCTCCCATGCAAGGTCTCAGTCGGAGTGCTTCACTCGTAGTCAACATCCGTGCGAGCGTACACTGATTACAATAGTGTTGTGACCACGAGTGTGTGCGTAAAGTGTAGTGACTGTTCTTTAATAACTGTACTGCAAGTGAAAGTCGTCCTACACAATAACCCTCCTCTCCTCTCTCTCGACTCCCTCACCCAAGCCACGGTTAAATGTAATTAATAAATCAGATTACTTTATATTAAATTTAAATACTAAAATATAAGAAGGTATTTTGTATTAATCATTTTTATATGAATACAGTATCTTTGGGTTGTGGAACGAATCATCCGAGTTTCCATTATTTCTTATGGGGAAATTCGCTTTGATATACGAGTGCTTTGGATTACGAACACATTTCCGGATCGAATTATGCTTGCAATCCAAGATTTTACTGTATGTTGAACTTCTTTCGCACCGTAGGCTTTCCCTGGGTAAAGCAACCTAACAACAGCGATGACGTTTGAGGGATCCCGGCTGTGGGAAGACGGTGGATCGGTGGTGGCGGTGGTCGGGTCTCTCACCTGATGTTGTCGGGTGTCGGGGTGGAACGCCGTGGCCTTGACAGCTCGTCCGCTATCGGAGGAGAAAAAAAAATGACGACCGCGGCGCTGGCCATCGTCGCTCGCCTCACAGCAGGCCAAGTCGATTTCGCTCGGAAATTCACCACCGTGACAAGCCGTTGGGAATGATGCAGGAGGTATCTCATAACTACTCCTGAGAGCTCTTCAAAGCGACCTCCAACCCCACTCCACCCCGCCCAGTTACTGAGTAACATTTGGATGCACGAGAGCTGAACCCCGAAGCGTTTTAGTCTGAGAGCTGCAATTGAGCCACATTCAGCGCATAATCAATATTTAATGTCACGGGTTATTTTGTTATTTTGCGCGGTCATTCCTTGATAGGGTCGGGATCGATCAACTGACTACGTTTGAAAATATTTTTTTTTATCAAAGGTGGCTCAAACCAGGATTCGAACCCAGGTGTCAGTGTGGTGTCAGCTGAGCGCTATGACCTCCGAGCCACCGGGCCACCTATAACCAGACGACTTTAAGCCTCCGCCCCCCCCCCGTCAAAAGGCTTTCCAACTAAATATAACTCAGCTGAGCTTCGTGCTCCTCTAGTGACCCAAAGAGGAATGCGGGTATTACCCATGAAATATGTAAACACCTCCATCAACCACACTGACACCACGATCAGGTAAGTGCAGGTAAGTGGTCGTAAATCTTTAAATAAACATTACTTACTCGACGAGTTTCTTTTAATAGGACCCTGAAAGAAAAGAAAAACCGTAAGAAAGGACAAAATGAAACGGAGCAACCACGCAAAAAAGGCCAACAACCTCTGGATTTCTCCAACAGGGCGGAATGCAATCGGTGGCATGCCGATGGCGGTAGCACGTGCACAGGATGGTTGCGGAAGAATAACACGATTGGCGAGCGGAGTTGAACGTCGATGAGGCTTTGAATGAGACGGTCAGATTTGTGGCGACACAACCGTGCTGCGTTGGGGGATTGCCAGTTGCGGCGAACGGCTCCGGATCGTGGGCGGCTTACACAAATGTCACCAAGGTGTTTTTTAAAAAAAAATCCCCGAGTTATAATACGCAGAGGCGGTTCGCAACTGATTGTGAGATCAGATCGCCGGCGTGAATAGAGTAAATTGTGATGTACATCCTCCTTCATCCCACACAGCCCCCCCCCCCCCCCCGAATCAAATACCGCTGTCACGTGAACAAATGGGCCCAATTAATGACTGCTTCAGCAATGTTGAAGAGCAATACGATGCTGAGGCAGCGATAAATTGGTACGTTTTGTTCATCACATGACAACTCTTATCAATTGGCTGTGCCGGGTGGAGGAGGGTGTACGACACACATTTTTTACTCGTATGATCCGACATAAGAAACAACTGTGAATCATAATATCGGTCGCGAAAGCCCCGTGCGTGCGTTAATATTATTCACAGGTGGATTGACCGAGTAACTGCAATACACTGGCAGTCGCTTCAGTCCATCATCAGTGCATTCTCCAGCAGACGAGCGCATGCAGCACATTCAGATTCCTGGTCTGGTCGGAGCCCAGCACTGGTGAATCATCATCATTAAAATGATTCATCATGAGCATCATCATCATGCTGCGTTGATGTTCTCCCACTGATGGATTCCTCCAATTGCATGCGTTACCTAACACCTGTGAGAGTGGAAAACTAAAGAGTCGCCTAAACGGAGAGAGCGTTGTAGCCACCGCTGACGTAATGGTGAATTGAATTCTGGTGTCAGGGCAAATGTTACTCTCTCTGCATCACTCGCTACAGCTGGCCTCCCTCCGAGGAGCAAACAGAGCGCAACGTGTGTTTTCATTATTATGGCTGATACTCCACACAGCAACACCTCGAGAGGTGACCACGTAGGTCTGCGCCATGTTGCCACACGCCTCGATAAACATTCACGTCGCCTTCGGTGGGACGTCAATAATTCATCGATAAATATGGGTTTTTAGGAATTGGGATAAGAGCATTGAATCGTGCGTGTTAAAAGCGACCATTTCCATTCTGATTTTATTCCAGACTTTCCTGAGGATTCTTGGCGCGGTTTCAGGCAAAAACGTCGTACGGCATTTCCACATGTTGGTTGTGAGACTTGTCCATTGGCTTACCGGTGAGAGCTGAAACAATAAAAATTGGCGTGTTAAACGCTTGTACACCGCGCGACTATTTCATTTGTTCGGCAACAAGGGAACAAACTGGCCAGATCCTTACGTGGCCTAACCCAAGAATCCACTACGAATCATATTTCCAATTCGTATACATTGCGATTCAAATGTTCCCATTGGGTTAGATGGCGTACGTATAATGCCGATTAAGAGCTAAAACCCTCCACCGTCCGACAAGAGCCAAACAAATCAAGTTGTGACCCGAAAGAAACGTGCCAATTTTATTTTGTTTTTGTTCGTGGAAACGCAGCGGCCCCTGGGAGGTTTCTCCATCGCCAAGGGTGCCGATAAGTGGCTCGTGAAAATCAAGGCGTGATCTCAAATCGCGAATGATGATGTGCGTAATTATCTGACTTCGGTGGACGTGTTGACGACGTGAATTGGTTCAAGCAAGGCCAGTGACACATCATGAACACGCCCGACTGACTCCGTTTGGCTGTGTGTCTGCGTTTCCATCCAAGTAGCATCCCGATCGATCGTCTTTAGCATCCATCTCACAATTCGCCTCCCTGGAAATTCCACTAATCGCTGCAATTCAGGATCTCGTTATTAATGGCACTAGTATCTATTGTTTTCTTAACCGTTCTGTCAGTTACATATAATTTGCATGAATTGTAAATTAATTATTACATTTACATTCGTATGCATTTATCGTGATTGTAGGAATCCGCTTTAATCAAGGAATTGTTACCTGCTTAATTTTTTACATATCTAGGTCACGGATAGACATGATGGCGAAGATGACGAATAGCGGTGACATGTTGAGTTGGAGGATTTCTCCATTGTATTTCTGAGTACGGAATACCGATCTCAACGTCAGAAATTATGCCACCTTCAAGTACTTCCTTAAGGCACGAGAAGGTCATTGTTGGTTGAGGTTCATGTAAATTTAACAACATCGCACATCTCAAAGGGTGGGTTTTTTTTATATTCCAGCAGCGTTACCAACGACACAGTTGTTGACGTCGGAAATTTCGACCCCTCGCCGTCATGAATTTCATTTTTGCATCGCCAATTTGGTTAAATGTCTATTTCACCGTGACATTAATGTCAATTCAGCGACGACAACAGAAACGACACAGGGACGCCAGGGTTCGGTTGTTTTCAACGACAGCAAAAAAAAACGAGATTTGTACAAAGATCACGCGCAACGATTAGGAGGCCAGGCAAACGTGATCACAACATATCCAGCAGCAATAAGCTGCGTGACAAACAAAAGTGGGACAAACACTATATGAGCACAAAAAATATATTACGTTTGACAGATTCAAAAACGAGGTTGCATTCAAGAGTTCTGCCTGTGAAATGTGAATCTCAGACATCGACACACATGTGAAAACACAGCAGACATACGAAGACAAAGATGGCCTGTTGACAACGCTTGCCCCTGACTTTCCGTAGGAGTAAGCGTTGTTAGTGAGCAACTAAATAATGTTGGCATGATGGACGGGGCATGGTAACTGTGGCCATAACGAAACCCCGATGCTTTTCTCTCCCCAGCGCTGCGGATCACACACCGCAGCAGGTAATAATGTAAGGCTGAGCTAATAATGGAGAGGCCTGGAAACCGGTTAAAAAATTACTCGCCACTGATGTTAGCTGTGGCCAGGAATCAAACTTGGGCCACGGGTTACATAACACGGTGTGTTAACCGCTACCCCACTGGTCTTTGTTACACCCCGAATGCAAGCACTCTAATTGTGTACCCTTAATACAAAGATCCCCCCCCCCCAGTATATCCTTAACAGAGTAGTTTTGGGGCAAGTTCTGTTGGCAAGCACCGATCAAGGCCGCCACGGGATTCGAACGCTGGACTCCAGGGTTGGTAGCACAGCGTGCTAAACGCTGCGCCATCGCTGCCCACACCTTTCGATTTAAAGCTTTCGTGACTACAGGGATTCATCTTCTTGGTTCTTTCGGTAAAGTCACGTAGAATTGAAATAATCAAATAATAAAAATAAAACATAAAATAATTCTCACGACGTTTCGGCCACAACGCAAGTAGCCGTCCTCAGGTGGAGAACAGGTCTGTCGAGGAGACAGAGTCTGAATGAAATGTCGTGAGAATTATTTTATGTTTAATTTTTATTATTTTATTATTTCCATTCTACGTGACTTTACCGAAAGAACCAAGAAAATGTACCCACACCTTATTACACAAAGACAAAGACCCCCCATATAGCCTTAACAGACTGTATGGGCAAGTGCTGTTAGCGAGCACCTATGAAGGCTGAAAGGTACACGAGGGGGTGGGTTGCCAGCACCACGCCCGACCGCCTTTGTCTCTCCAGTGGAAATGTTTTTACACATCGCACCAGGTACTAATTTGAGGCTGAGTAGACCTAGGGGAGGCCCAGGACCGGTTCAGATAATCGTCACTGGTGTTGGCCGTGAGCGGGAATCGAACCCGGGTTGCCGGGTTTATAGCGTAGCACGCTAACCGCTACACTACCGCTCCCCACTTTTACACACGCACGCACGGACATCACTGCTGTTCCTATCAGATGGAAACCGTTCGTTGGTGCCGTGCGTAGTCAGGGCGAGGAGGCACGCTCGGAAATAACAAATGCCACACGACCGGGCTCTTCCGCTGGCAGGAAAGCAGGAAATTTTGCACTGGAGAGCAATCGCTTTTAGTTGCCTCTGACTCTGATCTTATCTTCTTTTAGATTTACGGACAGCCTTTGTTCAAGGCGCTTAACATAATAATAAAAACACAATATAAGTAAGAATGATTTACATGACAGGGGCGTGCAATGGATGGAATGAGTGGCCACGTTAGAGGGTACGATAGAGGGTACACGTAGGAGTTACGGAAGGGATGGGTAGGGGAGGGAAGAGGAAAAGAATGGGCAATAGAGAAAAGGTGAGGATTTAAGAGCGGAACGAGCTTAAGGAGGGGCACTGCTTAATGTGTAGGCATCGAACTGCAAGTGCTCACGCTCCTGAATGGGTCTGGCTTGAAGACAGAGGCAGCCCCAATAAAGCGACAAGCCGCTGTTGCGTTTTGGTTATCGAAAGCACCGTCGATTCACGGAAGTGCGGGAATTTAAATTTCCTCCAATTCAGTTCGTCCTTGATACACCAAGTTGATGCAAGGGTGGTTCTCCGGTATTCAGATTCTCTTGACAAAACCCCCGATAGCGTAGTTCTATGAAGACTCATTTTGACGCAGATGATAACAACGCTTTGCACGCTGCTCAACTGCAGAGCTCAGGAAATGCGATTTGACAGTGTCTTTAAACAATGATTTGAAACTCGTGACGGACAGATTGGGACGTACGACCCCACGTACGTCTCCGCATTAAAAAAAATGTGGGGGGGGGGAGGGATTTCAGTTTGTGGGGTTGCCATTTCTTTTTTGTTCAAGCAAGGTTGCGTACACGAAGGCCACGTGTTACACTCGCAAGCAAACGGCGTGCAAGCAGGCTGCCGTACGGAGAACAGAACAACGGCGACAATCAAACAAATGCGACGGCGACAAAACGTAAGCAAAACGAAGCGAGGGTACGCGGGGGGGGGGGCTGATTTGGTCAACGTCAGACTGAGCAAGTGCCACACTGGATTTCGTGAGGTCCTGTCCGAGGCAGCTGTTTGAATTATTCTGACTCAATCATGGTGAGTTTGGAGCCAAAAAAACAACAACACAAGTGCTGCGACGACGCCGCCGTCACGCCCGGCACGGCAGGGTAACCAGTTTTTTGCGTTTACCCACAGGTTAAGTGCAGAGTAAACCTTCTCGTCAGCTACGGGTCGAACGATTTGGGGGTCACGATTCAATGAAATATTGTTTTGGTTATCTTTCACTTTGCGGATAATGGTAGCAGCTCCAGCGGTCACAGGAGTGAAGGCGACCCCACTAGATGCAACATATACGAAGAGATTCGATGCACCATCGCGAGCTTAAAAAGCAACGTGAGTAGATGCATCGTTGCGCTCTAAATATGAAGGGGGGGGGGGGAGTGGGGGCATTACTGGACATCTGTGAAAAAGATCTTGAGAGCTTATCGGATTCCTCCAGTATGAATATATATTCTGATTCTGACTGACTTTCTTCACGCGTTGGTCTGTGGCGTCATATCGTTTGTCGCAGACTCTTGTCATTCGCGATGGGAATTTAACAACGATTTAAACGAATGACAGCGCGCAACACAGCATGCCATGAGCGACTTCGCACCGATTCCACGAAAGCAACAGACTGCAAAAATTAAGCAAATAATAACACCCAAAGAAGCGACACACGATGGATGATAGAGGCAACGGCAAAACTCCCGTACGCTTACCGGACTTCGCCTCTGCCCGCGGCAACACACACAGGCCGCCGAGTTTGGGGAACGCACACACACACACACAACAGCAAAAAACGCGTCGTTACACACGGCCGCTTACTTGCCGTGCCACTCGGCGAGCGTGCCACATCACGGCCGGCTATTGGTTACGGCAGTGCGCAGTCGAGCGCGCGATCACACGGCGCGTGTGCCAATTCATACGAGCATCTGGAGGTACCCTTGCACCACCTCGGGGTGCCGATTGGGAGAACATGACTATCGGTTACTGCAGCAAACAACGGTAAGGCTTGCTGCCTCGTGGCTGCGTGACTTGGGGGCTTTGCCATGAGGGACCCCCGAACCCCCACCTAGGAGTTGGCGCAGGAGCGTGGAGGCTGCCATCTCGGCGTACGATACCGCGAGCAGTTTCGCCAAGTGCAGGCCCGGATGCACGAAACATGGAGCGGCTGGCAACAACCGAGACCCTTGGCAGTTGTAATCGATAAGAACAAACACGTGCCTTGAATTGAGCAAGGTTACGAGAGCTTGGGAGCAGAGATGAACACGGGAGGGAATTCCAAGCGGTTCTATTGACACCAATGCAACTGCTTCTGAATGGCATCAACCCTACGACACCAACGCCAGAGGCCCCAACCCTCCACTCCCTGCCACAACCCCCGAAATCAAGAAAGCCCCCTTCCTGGCACGTCTCTGTCTGCCGCCCCCCCCCCCCACCTCCACTGCTGGATGAATGCCGCCCTACGCCGTGACGGTCACGAGAGCAGTGGGCGGGGGGGTTGGGGGTAACAGCTAGCTTCATTGGGATATACTAATGGACATCTGTTAAAACTACTGGACATAAATAGTTAGACGAGCTACAAAAATGTATTGCCTGTAAGCGACCACGTTTGCACGTTGTTTATACGGCGCTTTTTATGGATGCTGTGTTTTTATTCCTCACTATAATGCCATCGTGTTTCAAGCCGTATCTGCATTACAATTAATATGGCAGATTTAAATTAGTATGTTTTACAGATAAAGCGTGCTATTTGATAATAATCTATACTTAAATAAATTATTCTTTTTAAAAAAAGAGCATTTTATATTGCGATTATGATTTGCTGTTTTTTTTTATTTCGTGTATCTGTTGTTTATTGTCGATGTATTTTACTGCGACTTGTTGCGTTTGTCGGAGAAGCGGCGGTGTTGTTTTTTGTTGACGAAATCCGAATCAAGAGCTTCTTGGCTCACGACGACAATAAAAAAATTAACTGAAACTGATCGGATTTCTCCAGTACGGATAAATATTCAGTCTGACAATTCACCACCCCAGCACGGTGTGCGCGTTTGTAACGCTTCATCTTGTATCGTCCCCCCCCACAGCCACCTACCGCGGTGGCGGGCGAAGACAGCATGATGTTGCCGATGGAGGCCTTCAGCTGCTCGATGGCCGCGGCCGGGTTGTGGTTCGAGTCGCGCGGCTGCACCGGTTTGATCTCCACGTGGAACCGCTTGCGGTCCTCGTCGTCCGAGTCGTCGTCGCTCGACGAGTAGAAGTGGTTCTCGCGCGGCTGTGCGGCGCCGTCAAGGAGAGCGGCGGCGGAAAGACACGGCAGGTGGCGGTCGGCGCGGCTCGGAGGTGAGAGAATGCGTTTGTGTTGTCACCGCTTTGCGATGCGGGTCGTAGCCAAACCTCGTGGGTTTTACCCTCGGACACACCGGTGTGCTTGAAGTAGTGACTAATTGGCACGTTGTTTCCGTGACAAACCTTACTAGTCGGGTGGTGGTGAGTTAAAGGACACATTTGTATTTACACGATCGAACCCAAAAAACAAACTTTTTTAGGGTCGTAGCGTTAGTCTAGTCGACGGGAGTTTTACGCCGAACATTTCCGTATACACCGCTGCCAGTGCGGTCTCTTAATTTCAGCTTTCGCTTTTCGTCAAACGCAACCGTTTGTCGGATGATGGACGCTTGTGTTGCGCCCGAAACATAGCGATTTATTTTATTTTATACCTATGTGACTTTACCCAAAAAACCAAAAAGTATGGATTTAAATCAAAATTGCAACCGAGAAGTTCACCTATTACACCAACGCACCAATCGCACGTGGGAAAAACACACGCCACTCCTGGCCAGACCATTTCCTTCAGAGAGCTTTGTGGGAGAGGTACCGCCACTGAACCAGAGGACTTTGGGTTTTCTCGGAGGTGGGGGGCCCTTAAAGCAAGCTGCGGTGCGCGTCCGACCTGAAATCAGTTTCACGACGACAACCACATCATCTGAAATGAATCTCCATCGTAATCTCGGAGAGCGACGCTGCTGCTGCTGCCCTCAATGCATTTGACCACGGGTCTGGTGTTCGTCCGGCGAAAAAGAGGATATCGTTCTGATTGGGCTCCGGTCGAACGCTGAAGCCTTCCTCGTCCACCTCCGGGGAGTTCTACGCAAGACGGAGGGGGAGAGAGAAAAGCAGACGACAACGGGAAAACGCAAGCAACAGTTACAACGCAGGGCTTCCGCTTTTTTGTTGCGGGAGACGCGGGCGGATGAGACGCGGCCCACCAAGTTTCCGATTCGGATTCGAATAAAGTGGTGTTCGTTGCAAACGAAAGTTGCCCGCAAAAAACGACAGCCAATCGATGTATACATCCTTCCGATTAAATGTATAGTACTTACCAAAGGGATTAAGATGTATGCTTCCCCGTTATTTTTGTCAAACAAATGTGCAATAATGATGCAGTGAATGAGTTTTCGCTCGAAACGGGCGACAAGTGACGTATTCCAACCGGAAACAGTTAAAATCGGGGACGCTGCTGTACAAACGACGGCATGAGATGCCGTTAAAAGCAAACTGTTCAATTTTGGAAAACGATAAAAGTTTCCGTGACTTATTCGAATGAAAACAGGGTTGGAGTCGAGACATTTCTTCCGCTACTTGTTAACAGAAATTGAGCGACCGCCATCATCGGCAAATCCGGTTTAAGACGGCACGAGCCGCCTTCATCTCTGTGGAAAGCAGGCCATGGTTGTGGTGATGATGATGAGTGGCACCGAGGTTGTGCGAGCGAGTGAGCCACACACTGCGGCAAAGTGTGCAACACATTTGGCGCCACCGTTGACAAAGGAGCCCCTTGTGTGCATTTAATTACGATTTTTTTAACAAGCATAGGTGGCGAAGATTCGTTATACACGGTTGTCAATAACGTGCCACCCGTGCCAACCCTTGGCCCCACGCCGTGACATTCCACATTCCGGAAAGAGAAAAAAAACAACCCCAAACCGGCAAATTTGTGGGCGAGCTAAATAAATAAATCAAGCCGGACAAACAGGCGGTACGAGTGGTGTCACACAAACAGGGGCCCTGATGGTTTGCCACAGACGAAACCAAAAGAGGACGCGGAGGGCTGTCAACACATCACGTCTGCTGCGGACGGAGCCTAGCGTCTCGCTTACAATCGCTTGCACACAACCGAGACGCACTTTGTGACAGTCAGCGTCACCACACCACGCGACGCTTTTAAATGACACCACGCGTGTACAGGCGGCGGGACCTGGGGTCGATTACAATTGCAGACTTAAATTTGTGATGAATCACAATCGCAATGCAATTTGCGTGTTCAGCCGATGACGCTACCCTGTCATTGTAACTGACCCCATTGTCACGTGCGGTTTCATTTGAAGCAGTTGGCAAAAACGCTCCTGTGTCGAGTCTTCCTACAAGCGGACGTGCAGAAAGACGCGTCTCGGGTTTAGGTTAGTAGAGCAGCATCTTGGTTAGACTCTGAATGCACTCGCGCGGGGCGGGCGGGCGGGCGGGCGGGCGGGCATGGGTACAGCACGCACGGCACGCACGGTACATACTCGCAGCACACACGCACGGCACAGGCGAAGCCTCGCAAAGCCACGGCGCACAAGGGGGCGCTACGCCATGCTGTCATGCGCGGCAATGCAGCGCGGATGTTCACAATGCACAAGCCCAAGCATTCAGACTCCTGATCCCTTAGCAGGTGCAATGCAATGAGTTGTCACGAATTTGGAGAGGAGAGTGACGATTCGATTACAGAATCGATAATTCGCAGTCTCGTTTAAACCACGTTGTTTATATGGCCCCAAATTGTAACATTTAAGCAAATTGCAACGGCAAAAATTTACCTGTTCTCAGGACCACGAGCATGAGACAAGATTTGAATCGAAGAAACGATTAATCATTACAGGCTTGGCACACAGAGCAATGCTTCTAATAACAATGGTGCATGCGGTACAGGGTTGACTGGCTGTACGTGGTCATTATGTTATACCTGCCTACCTAAGGTGCCTAAATAAGTGTGACAAACTATGCTACAAATTTAAAAATAAATTTAAAAAGACCTCGTGCCGCGCCAACAAACGGCGAGGTGCAGCGAATAAAAATTGAGCGTGCGCGGGTGGTGGTCCTAATTTTACGACGTCTGGGAAAGCTGCCCAAGGATCCCAAAGGAGTGACTGCAAAACGTTTTACGCGGAGCCTCTGTGCATGCGGCGGTCACGTAGTGGATTGTGCGGGTGCCAACGTTTGATGCGGGGAACAACACGCACACATTACGCTGAAGGTCCCTAGATTTTTAATGATGTTGCTGGTTGGGAAAAAAAAAAGTTTTCAGCTCTCGATTCTCTATCTCTGCCAACCCATTGCTATGAATGTTTTACTTTACTTGAAAAGGGCAGTGACCAAGGGTTCTCCCACACATGCTGCTTTATCATGCACTTCTAGTATTTCTACATTCCAGAAAACACAGCCTCCTGGTGCCAGTCGTGTAAGATTTATATTTATAACTTTGTTAAAAATGTTTGTATGGGAAGCCCAAACCATCATGCTAAATTTTAAGCGGGGGGGGGGGGGCCCACTTTTTGCAGATAATCTGAATCATTCAAAATATGTATTTATACTGGAAGAATCCGATGAGCTATAAAGCTCGTTTTCACAGATGTCCAGTAGGGGATAAGACATCAGTGTGAGGGCCGCCATACATTTGAAACCATTGGTGTTTGTCGACAGCATGATGGGGTGTTTTCACATTTGCTTACTGTCAGGGGCCACACGTCAGGGGCTGGACTAAAGGCCACCAGGGGCCACCAGTGGCCCACGGGCTTTGCAAGAACACTGACTAAATGCACAGTCAAGAGAAGGTATGTAACGATTCGACCACCCTTTCTGTCCAATAACATACCATGATTTGAGATCGCGATTTAATCCGATCATGGAATTCTTTTTCTGCCACTGCTGTGTATATGTAGCACCTCCAGTGACTTCATGGGTCACGTAAATCAATTACATACATCTGTACACGTACAGCCCTTTTGCCAATGCACTACTGGATGATGACCTGCCCCCCCCACCCACCCAGGGTACACAGGTCATGGGTTTATTTGACCAGCTTTAGGTGGAGCGGTGGTGCGGTGCGGTGCTTAGCAACACCGCGCGCTATGGACATGCAGCGCCCTCAGTTCAATTACCAGCCAAGGATAACATCATCGTCGAGCGATATCTGAACCAATCCTGGGCACGCCTCCCCTACTCCCCCACCCCACCCCCCCAACTCTAACCCTTCACCGTCCACAACTAACCAGCTAAGCCAAGTGTGGTCAAACAACCCCCATGACAAACACAGCACAGGGAAGCCCTCATCCAGCAAATGACTGACAGCAGTGCATCATAAAGACGTGATTTAAAAACCATCTAAGTGGAATCAATGGCAAGTGTGCACCTAGACTAGGCCAGCTGTTGACTGCACAGCATGCACAATTGCCGTGCAACAATCTCCGAAGACAGCGGACGGAAGGTTAGCCAAAGCGCCGTGGGTTTCGCGAAGGCACCGAACAGGACCCGTCGCTTTCGCTGACCCGAGCGGTTTTGAAGACCCAATTTCCATCGCGATGCGTACGAGGCAAGGGTTGCCCGCGTCACGTGACGGCATGTAGGGGAGGAAAGGGGGCAGCACTGGTCAGGGGAATGAGTCATTGCAGCTGTGGCTCGCCGAGGTGAGTGGTGGGTTACGAATGAGCGAACCCGAGTTCGAATCCCACGATAAACTATTATTTTTTAACACATTATTATGAATATTTATTGTCATGTGCTAGGAAGGGTGGCAATGTGCTTCCCCATTGTTTGTGTGGTTACTTGAATGATCTCAGAGGTGGTTCTGCGACATCCGTTTCGGTGGGCCGTTATCTAACGCGGAACGTTGCACTGCTCTGCGAGAGTACCAAATTTATTTTCTGTCGCATGAAACGGCACCGAAAGTAAACTTACGTCAATGTATTTTCCTTAGTTTCTGCTTAGACATGCTTTTCTAACAACCGGGATCTAACTACACACTATCAATGCATTGCATATGTGTGTGTATATATATATTTCAAAAATATTAAACAAATTACCATCCACATGCACCTATCCCAAATCTCCCCAGCACTCCAACATCTGCCTCCTGGCACCCTAATCACAAAATTAAATAAATAAAAATCTGCCACTCGGCGGAGCGGTTCAAGCTATTTTGGCCTCGACCCGCCACCGCCGCTGTGTTTACCCCACAAGCCGGGGGGCGGGGGGGTGATGGCAAAACAACGTTTCACGCATTCTCAACCCGGGGGAGGGGGGGGAGGGGGCGGCCGTGGTCTCGCACCCACGCGCCGGGGCACCGAAAACGGCATTGAGAGAAACGTGTGGGACTCGGGGATAGAGACACACACGCCCAAACCCGGCGTGTGCGTCTCAAACCTCATCTCTTATCTCCTTCATTGGCTACCGGTCAAATTCCGAGTGGATTTTAAGATACTGCTATCAACCTATAAGGCTTTAAAAGGGCTCACGCCACATTACTTGCAGGAACTAATACATTTATATATTACATAAAGGTTCCTTAAGACCTTCGGACCTCCAACTGCTCAACACTCCCAGGTCGAGGTTGCGCTCTTTGGGTGATCAGGTTTTTATTAGCGTGGCACCCAAGCAATGGAACGCCTTGCCACTTGAAATCAAGCAATCAGAGTCACCAGTGGCCGCTACAACTCACCGAATCCCGTAAGATGGTGAATCATCGCTCATTATAGTCTTTATTGTCCAGTCCACAACAGCCTGCCAGACTTAGGTCCTTCCAGATATCAGCAAAATTATAAATTCCAAAAAAACAGTGGCCGCATAGGACTACAACCAAACCTGAACGGTGGGGAACTGCGCCCCCCCCTCCCGGACAGGGGCGCCACCCCAGGGGCGGCCCCCCCCGTCCCTTCCCACCCAAAACGAAACCCCCGCCGCCGCACACACGGGGGGCCCCCCCCCCCCCCGCCGAGCCCCCAGAGACTGGCGTCGCAAAACGCCATTGCCGGCCGCAGGTGCGTACTTACATATCTCTGCCACTCTATCTCCCCAACATAGCCATTGGGAGCGCCGTTTGGCAACTTCTGTGGCTAGCGTCAGGGAGGAGAGGAACAGGCGCAGAAAGAGAGGTGCAAATTAAACCCAAAGGTAGGTGGGTTTGGGTGGGGGGGTGGGGAGCCGGGGGGACGCGGGGAGACTTCAATCGCCGTAGCTGACAAGAAAGAACGCAGCTTGTGCTATTGGCGCTGGCGTCTGGTGTTCATAGGCGGGCGTCGGCAACGCTCTCCGCACTGTGGACGTGAGAACCAATAGCACAGCCCACGAGCTCGCGCGTCACGTGACGTTCTGGGTTTTGGGGGGGGGAGGGGCGATACCCAAAGGGAGGTGCTTGTGCAGAATTGCGGCGCATCCAAGACGAGGAGGGTGCATGGCCGGGCGCCGTAAGAAGAGATGCGGACGGAGGAAAGGGCGGTGGTGGTGGCGGTGATGGTGGTGGTGCGGGAAAAATCAGGACGTGGTGGGGGGGGGGTGGCGGGTCGCACTGACCAAAGATATTCTCTCGGTTGACTTCATTGCAAGGCAACGGGCACGAAAAGTGTGCCAAATGCAACTTAATGAGGAAGTTTTTCTTGATTTAGACGCGGATGCGTGTATGTATGCTGAGCATCTTTCGCACCATACATAGCCAACCATGCTAATCAGAGGTGTGGGAGTGATAATATGAACGTGTTTTTTCGTCTCGAGAACTCCGTCGTCCAAACGAGATGGAAGTATTAAAAAACACACAATTTGGGTGATCGGTCCTAGCATTGCTTATACGCTTTACCATTTAAAATATCCAGGCCTTTGACACGACTTAATTTCAAATTGATACAACTTATAGGTAAGGGCGGTGGGAGTCTCCGAATGTCAATGGAGCTTTCCGCTGTTTTGCAATCACTGGTGAGTGTTGAGGTTTGGGCGAGTTGCTGACTGGTGAGTGGCAAGTGTAAAGCGACACTTGCCACTCACCAGTCATCAACGCAGGTGTCACCGTGAGCGTCACGTTACCCCGTCCCTTGACCTGCAACGGCGCACGAGTGGAAGCGACCTCGCCACCATAATCCACATGCCAGGAGTGTGTGTACTCTGACTGCGCTAAACCCGACACAAATTAAGTGAAAATAACTCGTGCTCGTCAAATAATGCAGACTTAAAAAAGGAAAATGCATACGAATTTAAAAAAGTGTATAAAGCGACGAGTTATTTGGGCACGTGAGCAGTTGTGTGCATAGTCACATGGACCCTCGTGCGCCCAATTAATTTATTTAAGGCAGAAGCGTAATGCCGAAATAAATAATTGCCAGGTTTTGAGTTCACATCACAGGAACAGTGGGTAATTAATCACTTTAACAATCCTAAGTCTGTAATTATTTTCATCAATATGCAGGCAAACTGGTGCAGTGCGACACCCCTGGAATGGGGATAAAAGTTAAAACAGGCGGAAGCTGAAGTATGACAGATGGAACGGGGGCAAACACCTACTCATAATAAAAACAAAATATCAACCAAAACGGTCCGCTCTCTACGTTGATGTAAAACACATACATATCAAATAATGTTGGGAAGAACTTCAAGACATTGGACAAATAGTGGACGTACATTTTTCAATTCACAGCGCGACAATCGTCGCTGCGCCCCAAACAGCCAGCGTAATTAGTTACACTCCCTGCGTACTGAGACACAGATGTATTTATCTGCTGCACAATGCCAGGATTGTAAACCGTGAAATCCCTCACTCGGTGGCTTTCGCCCACAAATTTTAAACGCCGGTTGGAATTCCACGTGACCACGGCGTCGAGCGCACAGCGCGTGAATTCCGCGACATTTTTCGCAAGAACAGGCACAGGGCCCTGAAGGGAACCATCACGACAGGAGGCGTCGTAGCGACAGTTGGGGACGTTTCTGAGTGAACGACGACACAGCGGAGGAAAGAAGTCCGGCTTTGGGGAGAGGTGGAACGCGTGGATGGGTTTCAGTTGGGGAGGAAATGTGACGACGCGGTGCGTTACTCACAACTGAGTCTGCGTCTGGCGATTCCCTGCGAATAAACAAAACGAGACAAAGGCCCAGTGTGTTAATGTGAGTTTGATCAACGTCTAACAACGAGCGCGTGCATCTGGACCAATCACTTAGCCAGTCGTGCTTTTATCGGACAGTGCAGTTCAATTTTGTAGTGCAGGTAATTTATGATTATTTATTGTATTTAAAACGCACACTACCTCTCTCCCTCTCACCTCACTCAACTCCCCTCTACCAATATCGAAGCCACTATTCAACCTTTGTACAGTGGGAGGTCACTCATTCTCCTCTGCTCCCGCCATCGTCTGGAATGTCCTTGCCCCACCCATCCGTGCCATTGACTCACTGCCCCGGTTCAAGTCAAGGCTTAAGGACTTTCCCCTCCTCCACCGCCTACGACTCGCTATTTTTGTTATATGACACTTCTTTTCCCCAGTGATGCACATGTTAGATAATTTGGTACAGCCAATTGAGATGAAGCGTAAGTTTGGAAACTATATAATCAAAATTTAATCGTATTGAATATGAGGGCCTCACACTCAACGGTCGGCACATATGGGTTCACAATACCCACTTGCTGTACTGCAAATATTCTGGCCACCTCGCAGACATCCACAGCAGGTTTGGGAATTTCGTAATTTCTCTACGCGATCCATTGACCCTCGCCCTAGAGGGCACCGGACCGTGGACGCGCTCCACCACACCCGGTCGTCGCGTCACTCACGTGGAGTCCGTGTCTTTCTCTTTCTTTCTTCTTCCAAACGCTTTCCTCGTTCTCTTCCTCAGTCCTGGGCGGCAGTGCGCAAGCACACACACACACACACGCATGCATGCACGTACACGCACGCACACACACGCACACACACGCACGCACACACACGCATGCACACACCGCGCAGGTATCAGCAAGGAGCACTCGACAATCCAATACAGCATGCATCCACAAGGGACGAACGAGACGGCCCGATTGCGCTACCAGCGTCCCCGCCATGAGATGAGGAATATTGTATTATTCATATTGTAATCAGCAGGCCCAGGAAAGCCTCACCGAGTCACACACTACTTTTCCTGCCAAGTTTTTTCGCGTCTGGTGTCACCAAAACTGAGTCATACATTTTTCAGAATTGAAATGTTTTGGATTTTTTTTTTAGCCATTGGAGGAAACTGCATAGGCCAAAGGAAACCCATGCAGAACAGTGACAGAACACACAAACTCCACATGAGGAAGCCGAATTGGGAAACACAAACCCAGGCCTCTCTTGCTGTGAGACACAAGCGTGAAGACTGCACCCACCCTGCCACCTAAAAAAATTATTTCAGAGGCCATCGTAGCGACAAAAGTGACTAAAATGCACTAAATTGAGAAACGCTACATTTATATATACCTAAATATTCTGCCCCAACCCCCGCTATAGCACCCAATCAATATGGCAAGGATGCTTGCAGTGATGGATAAATATTGTTTGCAGGCCGGTTTCGAAGCGGGAGCCCATCATGCGATCGTGGGCCACGTGAATTGAATCCGCGGGCGAAGTCCGGGGCCCGTGAGCCGTGCGTTTCCCACCCCCCCCTGCTGCAAAGTCAAACCCACGGCGGCCGTCGACATGACGTCTGAACGCTGCGAGCCAGGCGTGGTGAACTGGGCGTACAACGAGTCAGCCATCCACCCCTCCGGCAATTCTATGAATTGTCACAACTCATGTCGTAGTTCAAATTTCCATAAATGTATTTTTTGTACGTCCACCCCCTCCCCACTCACCATTTAGCATAAGCGTAACAATTGCATATTGTTTGCATAAATACAAAAACAAACTATTCTCATCTTGGTTCTTTCGGTAAAGACAGCGTCTGAATTCAGACGCTGTCTTTCCGACAGACGCTGTTTTCACCTGAGGACGGCTGCTTGCGTTGTGGCCGAAACGTCGTGAGAATTGTATTTTATTATGTTTCATTTTTATTATTGTATTATTTTCCTTCTACGTGCCTTTACCGAAAGAACCAAGAAGATGAATCCCTGCAGTCACGAAAGCTTTAAATCGAAATTTAAACGATTCTCACGTGAGCCATTCGATGAGTGTATCTGCGAGCGTTAGAATCTCCTCGAACCGATTCACGTATTTCGTCACTGCAACTCTAAAATCGCGGGGATTTTTTTCCGGGCAAACGCCGTTGTCTTATGAAGGTTGCCGAGCCACTGCCTTTTGCCACCGCACAAAGAGACAGACGGGGTGAAGCATGCCAGACGCCTACCCTCGATCATGTTGGCCGAGTTGGTGCTGTTGCATTCTTCAAACTCAATGGGGCCTGTGAAGGACACACACAAACATATAAACAAAGATCAACCGGTTAGGCTTTGCAGATAGGGGCAAGAGCTGTTAGCGAGCACCTATTAAAGCGAGTGAGATCCCCCCCACTTGGCTGGGGCAGCAGGGGCCCCTATTCCCCTTCTTCCCTCCCCTTTCATGGCGGTTCGGTCACGCCAAAATGGATTACCACGGATTTTCCGTACCCCGTTCCCGGAATATTCCGGCGTGCTGTATTGGGCTCGCGTTTTGTTGTAAGAAAAAAAAAGGCAGCTTGACACGTCTGTCAGGACGTGATGCCGTTAACCCATCACACGAAATAAAACATTTTTAAGACTGAATTGACCCAGGTCAGGTTCAGATATGGCTGGCTATTCATGGGCAGATAAAGTGGTGGCACTGGGCAAAGCATACTGTGCGCTATGCACCCAGTTACTCGAGTTCAATTCTTGGCCAAGGTTAACCATCAAGGAAGCACCGCACTAACCGTTCTTCTGTCAAACACACACAAGCCCACAAACGTAAACACACATGCGCAGGTGCAAAGACACACACACAAGCAAGGCCACGCACACACATGCACGTGCACACACGCACACAAGGGTAGGAACAGCACTCGCAGCAATTAAGTGATGAACGCATTGATCACAGACACAAAGGGAAGAAGAAAATAAAACCCATCATCCCACCGTGGTCCCCGGCTCCTTCACGACAATAAGAAACAATTCTGGGTTGTCTAGCTGTGTTGACATCTCCGGGGCCAATTACACAAATTACATCTCTATAAGCGTACATCATTTACAGATGCTCGGAGAACGTTCCTTTTTACTCCAACTTTGCGCAAACCGTGTGACGATGTATCCATCGCCCACAAAGGGGTAAATCGCCAAGGCGGTGTGTTTTCGGCAGTTCTTACGAGGTGGCAATCAGCCCCACGATGTAGAAGGTGTAACAATTTAACCTGCATGTATGCAATAAATAGACGCATACTCTCGGCACGAAGACAAATATCCCCCCCACACACTCCCCACCCGTGTAGCCGACATAGACTGCAGTGGCAAGCGTTGTCAGCAGGCACCTATAACAGCCAGTAACGGTGCACGACGCGAGGGTGCGGTCAGCATCAGGCACAGCCGGACGCCTTCGCCAATTGTCACAATTTCATTGAATCACCGCCGAGCGGATGAATGAACACACTTCTTACCAAGGGGCAGCTCAGATGGTGAAAAAGGCTAAAAATAGCGGCTGATCGGATATGTAACCTTGCCCGTGCTCTTATTGACGTGTTTTTCCCCGCATGCTCCTGCCAAAGAAAGGATTTCAAGGTGGCCAATCGGCTGTCGCGCCAGACCAAGTGATGGAACCAGAACCATTGCACCCTCATCATCCTTCCTCCAAACAATGTTCCAGTCACGCGATCACACAGAACGGATGACCTCACTGTCCAGGCTGCCCTTCCTTCAGCCTTTGCTTAGGAGCTTAATCATTATTATCAGCCACGATTAATCCACTAGAAAAGCCACGGTGCAATTGTGGCGATGCAAACCAAACTACGGATCACAGAGTAAACCACCACTGCAAGTCTGCGCTCCTTCAATGGAAGAGGAGCAAAACTGCACGGACTCTCTCCTGAAGCCATCTCGTTGTGGCCATCACCAGCAGCAAACCTCGACACTGCAAATAAGCTCCTGAGCAATATTGGCATGCAAACAAATACAATAAATCCACTGCTGGATGGAGGCCTTCCCAAGCTGTCGTACCCCCCCCCGCCCCCGACTCGTACGGTCCTGCAATGCAATCAAAGACAAAGAGCCTCCGTATAGCGGAGGGGGTGGGATTTCATCTAGCAGTGGAGAGACCATGGCTGATGATGATGGAGTCGGTTGTTTTGACAAATTCCTCTTCAATGCATGATTGGTATGTGGGATAAAAATGTACCCACACGCACCAACGAACACCACTCAAATATCCGCACAGATGGGTTCACGAACCCACTTGCTATTAACGCCATCTCCTGATCATCTTGCAGCAAGCCCAAGCGTGTCGGGCAGTTTCAAAAGCCTCGGTGTGATCCACTAACCCTTGACTCCGAAACGCCCGATTACAGGAGTGCACCACCACCACCACCACCACACCCAACTCATAACAGTAAAAAAAACCCAGCTCAAACGAATTTAACGACCCAGAGCACAATTCACATTGACTTCACAAATCCAATTATCGGCTGCTTTACCAGCCCTGCCCTCTGCGCAGACTCTCACGAGTCATCGTGTACTGGGGGGTTCCGTGAGTCTATATATCAATTGAGAAAAAAAGGATTATTTTTTAACAGAGCAAGGACCGCCCCCCCCCCCGCCTTGTTCCAAGTCAGCTGACCGAGGGTCCGCATGAGACCGGAGCGCACAAACAAAGCCAGGATATGGAACGGGACCACGTGAGGACAAGCGGGGACATTCCTAAGATCGGTGCACCCCTCAATGTACGGTACTTGTGAACAGGAGCTGAGGTGGCTCGTTGCATCACATGGCAGTGACAGATGGTGGCTTGGGCAGACCTTCATCCAGCAGTGGATTGGTCATGGCGGATTGTGAGTATGTACGTAATGGGTTAACAGGACACCCCCCCCCCCCGTCTGCTGCTGCAAGTGGTGCTACCATTTACCTCAACGTAACAAAAATGTGATTCTTAAATTGATTAATCGAGCGGAATTGAAATGATGAAGTGAACGTGACGGGGGATAAAACATCGCATTTTTTGGTAAAGAGACAATCCACGTAGAATCTGATGGCATGTTAACAAGAGTAGCTGAATGGATTTAACCCATCTCCGGGGCTGACTTGATGATGATGATGAAAAAGATGGCATTCATTAAAATATTAATGATGATAACGATGATGACAATGACGATAAAGATGCTAATGTTTAACATGATGTAGACAATTAGAATCACGATGCGGTAAGCATAAATGTGATCGTGGCAATGACTATGATGATGATTGATGATGATACTGCAATCGACCCCATTTGCCTTGAAGCTCATAAACCTCACCATCATGGTGACAGTGAAGAAGATGATGATGATGATGATGCCGACGATGACACAGCGAGATTACAGTGCGAGTCAGCGGGTGCAACCAACTGCCCCACCATCAGCGAAACATGAAACTCGATTTCGCACTTGTGCCACCCCCATTAGCGCTCAGCCGCGGTTCGGGGGAAAAAAAAAAGTCACCTCTGCTGCAGTGAGGGCAGACACGGACCCCCATCCATTAACTAGCCTGACGAGCTTCCGGGAGACTCGGGGAGGCTGGGGGGGGGGAGCAGGGAGAGGGGGGGGACTAACGTGACGGAACGAGAGAATCGGGGGCACGCCCATGTGTTAGGAACACGTTGAAGGGACGTTTGTTCGGATGCACTGTGCAATGCAATTTTTACAGAGAGAGCTGTACGGACAGAGACACGGATAGATTGACGGACAGACAGGATAGATGGATGGATGGAAGGGCAGATAAACAAATGGAAGAATGACGAGACAGGAAGATGGGACAGACAAGTAGATGGATGGATAGGTGGCCAGACGGTTAAAGAAAAACACAAATGGACAGGCAGAATGACAGAAAGATAAACAGACAGATGTACGGATGAGGGCACCAGGACATATAAATCCATAGCTATACAGTTAAAATAACAATTTAATCATAAAAACAGGTTCTTTTATAGTCAATGAGGGGAAATAAAATCACTGAAAAGATGATCTAATTAACTGATGAAGCAGACTAATAATATAATTAGCGGAGTGACAGATTACGTAAGCCATCGGTCACCACCCCACACTACAGCCCACCACCGCAACAAGCATCTGTTGCAAGAGACACTTGAACCATGAGCGGCACTGGTGGAAGAACAGCGGCGTGTGCAACACTTAATAAAAACAAAATTTAAACGACGGCAGTTTCACACGAAGTTAATTGTTTCCACGGAGAGCCGGTCACGACTAATTAGCCATGGCCCAATCCCCGCTGGCAAAGGGGTTTGAAGCGTTCCGCTTTGGCGACTCTGCGCCGAGCGTACGGCAGCCCTCTGCCAATCCACTGTACGAAGGGCCCCCCCACCCACCAGCCGCCACTTGATCACGTGTGTTGCTTGACCATACTTCACCACAGAGGTCGGCGCGGGTTGGTGAAAGGTGAATGGGTGGAGGACGGATCAGGACCGGCTCAGATATCGCTCGACACTGATGCCGACGCGTGGTGACCAGGGATCTAATTCAGGTAACAGAGTTCATCCCCTTCCCCCCCGAAACCATCGACGTGCTGTACCAGGTTTGTGCGCTTACGACGGTTAAAAAAACTGAGCTCGTAGTGTGACAACCAGTACTGCCGCCACTCCACGGGCACAGTGAATAAAATGGGGAGAGTTGGTCCCATCGCTAATGGAGCGTGGATCATCGACACTGTTAACAGGCAGCATCATCTCAGGTTGACAACCTGGATGAGGAAAATAACAATTATTTAATCACCACACCCAAACGGAGTGAACCAACTTTCTGCCTTTTTCTCTATTTCATGGTGCTAACGGCTGTCGCGTCAAGGGACGATGGATCCGTTCGGAAACTCTGGCAGAACAATGTGTTCGAGAAGGTGCTATCACAACGACTTCTGAGATGGATTCAAAATGACTCTTTGTATCCTCTGCATGGCAGTAAAAATTATATATATTTTATTCTCAGTTGGAATTCAGGCAAACAAAGAGCATAATCAAATTAAATGCAGTGGGTTTTGTATTGCAGCCATCTGTGACTGGGTTGAGACCATCAACTAACAATTTAAAAACTCAATTTAATCACAGGTGGTGGCCCAGGTTCAATACATTGACGTGCAACAGTGACGGCTCAGTGGTCTGAGCCCGGAGCGACACAGCCACCTCTGCCAAGTAAAATTACAAAACCAAACCTGAGCAAGCGAGCCAACAAATTAGCAGGCACACAAACAAGACGGTCAATTTAGCAAAGGGTGGCGGCACATCCCTTCCGGAGACGGCCGTCGCAGCTCCCGAGTGAGACCATTCCCGTGCCGAACGCCGAGAAGAACGCCACAGCACGGGCACAGACGACGGCACGGGGGGGGCACACGGCACACGGCACACGGCACACGGCGCCGCACACGGCGAGCAGCGGCAGACGACGGACAGACGACGGGACAGGTGATGGACAATAGACGGACGACCTCACCTGGTGCCAAGTGCAGCCACCGACAGCACATTCGCCTGGCCATGCCTGCCCCAGCTGTCTGCCCCGTGAAATGCCGACCTTCCTATTTATTATTACTTTAAGTTGTTGCTGTTTTCTCTATTTTTGATAAGGCAAGCGGGCGAAGGAGTCAATAAATGTCCCCGGTGGGACGAGAGCTGCTCGTACCGTGAGCGAGCGACTGGCGTCGAATCCTGATGGTAACGTCGCTCGTCCAAACCCCGCCCCCCCCCGTTATCTGCTGTGCCGGGAGCTCTCTTGCGCCTCCTCCAATGAGGAGAGGGAGCAGGACAGGCCTGCCCACTAGCCCAGCAGTGCCATGGGGATAGCAAGAGAGAAGCGTGAGTGAGCTAAAATCCCAGGACTGGCTGCGTGTGAGTCAGTGCAATTTCATTCCGGATTTATGCATTTATTTATCTACCTTTTTGACGAACACCGCAGTGCCACGAGACAACCCACACACATGCACCGACTGCCTGTGAGCAACTTACTTGCTGTACTATGAGACAAAGTCAGCACTTTCCTGCTCAAACGGGCAATGGGTCGACAGTCACCTCGATTGCCAGCCCCAAAACAGTTCGGGGAAATTCTACATTATCGTGACAGGAGCAAGTCTCCGTAGGATGCCTGTTCTAACAATGAGATAACATTTTCATTTAAAGCTTTCGTGACTGCAGGGATTCATATTCTTGGTTCTTTCGGTAAAGTCAGGTAGAAGGGAAATAAAAAAATATATATATCAAACAATTAAATTCTCACGACGTTTCGACTGTAACACAAGCAATCATCATCAGGTGTGTTTGTGTTGCAGTCGAAACGTCGTGAGAATTTTATTGTTTTATATTGTTATTATTTTTTATTATCCCTTCTACATGACTTTACCGAAAGAACCAAGAATATGAATGAGATAACAGGCAAGCTTCTGCTTCATTGCCAAAATAAATAAATACGTTTAGGTCTATAATCCTGTGAGACTTTGGGACCAATATTTTCCATCGGCATCTGTTGAAGCAGACAAAACGCTGGATGGGTTTTGACTCGCTGAGTCTCATGAACAAAAACAACTGCGAATCCAAGGTATCACTCCAATCCTTACATCGGAGGCATTCGGCTTTCAACTACCAGTGATTAAAAGAGTTCTCTCAGGTGTAGTTTGTGCAAAACAGTCAATAAATGTGGCCAGTTTTCAAGAAGGGTAAAGCCCTCCTTCCTTTCCACCAAAGTCAAAATGTCCTTTCCGGTGGCGAACACAATTCAGCGAGTCCCAAAGAGCGACGCAACTTTGTAGGAACGCGCATAAATGCTTTAAACCACAGTTGGAAAGCATGACAACAACAACACGAATTGTAATAATAATAATAATCCTCAACACCTCCTCACTGCAGCCCACGAGCTCAGCATAACACAGCACGACAATAATAATGAATCAAATCAAATAAAACGCTGCAGAACGCAGAGAGCCTATTCCGGCATTTGTACGCGCGCAGAGGATCGTCACTAGCGCGCCCTCGCCACCGACACGAAGATCCAGGTGAGGCCGGGAGGACTTGGGCAAGAGACAGTGTTTCCAAAAGGGCCTGAAATAACATGGCCAGCCGAATCGATGGCTGGAGCAATGCAACCTTCGGGCCGACCTCGTGAAATATTAATCTGTTCCGTAAGCGACGTCCAAACGCAAAGAAGTTCTTTCGCGTTTATTCTTTCCTTTTTTCTCCTTATTCACAAAGCCGCTTAAACTAAAGTAGGGACGTGTGAAACAAGGGAACGCGCGTGTGGAACGAGGTGGCTGAGCGACCAGGAAGGCGTGGAACGGATCCGCCTCTTCGACGATGATTTGTCACAATTTAGGGGTCGCGATTTGATAAATTAATCGCGATTCTTGTTGCTCGTTATGTCTAGAGTGGTATAAATGTATATAGTCTATCAGGGCTTGCAACCATGCACCGATTCACCGACTTCGATGTTTTGCTCCCGGTATACGCGGAAAAGCACGTTACACTTTGGCTGACGCAACAAACCAAATTGTGCAGACAGAACAGACAACATGGGAAAAATACTAACGGTGAAAACAGGACAGAGAATCGATTCTCGATCTGAATTTCAACCACTTGCCCTCCCTTCCCCGAATCCGGACAAATCCCCGAGCTGTTGTAGAGCTGAACCGATCAACGACTCAAATTCATCGCGGCTAACTACTGCAACCAACAAAAACAAATGGTAAATAATCGATTCTTACACACACGTTCAATGAACACGTCGAATCCAAATCGATTGTGTTCGATGAACCATTGCATCCCTCCTGTACAGTGCGCACAGAAGAAACATGCACGCACACAGACGCTCACGCACTCACTAATGCACGTACAAGCACGTACATTAGCATCTCCACTGGGAACACCGCATCTCCTGGCCCAACACACACCGCCCTGAATTGTGCACACATTAAGTATTAATCGGCGGGGCGGAAGAGAGGGCAGTTTCTTTTGGTTGCCTTTGTATTTATGATTATGGAGGCCAATTTAAACGTAAGTGCTCGCATGGCCCCGAAGCGCTGCCGAGTGGCAGGGACAGACTCCTCTGGACAGCAAGGGCCGTCCAAAGCGACAATCAATAGCTGCCCCCCACCACTCACCCCGGTTATACTACCCCTCCCCCCAGACACCAAACCAGTTCCAAGACCAACAAGAACAGGCTTGCACGTGGGGGAAACAAAAGGCTGCCGTGGTGGCGGCGGCGGCCGGATGAAAGGGCAGGCCGGGCTTTCAACTTAGGCGCCGCCACCGGTCAAAACGAACGCTACGTTTTTTTTTTCTCTCGACTGGACGTGTCAAGGTCTCGCGGAGGACGTTCTGATATTACGAAGTGCACGATTCTTCCGGGGGGCGTTCGATCCCAACGCGTGCTGGCGCTGAACGCCGACCGATTTGTGAGCCTATGTCCCCGCCCCCCTGCTCCGAGTAACGCGACTTTTTCTTCCGTTTGCGTCCGGTGGTTTTTAAACAAAAATCGGCTGACTCGGCAGACACAAATGCACGTGCGTAAACACAAAGGTAGGTGGCGAAAACCTGCCTACTCACTGCACGCAACGCCAAGGCTGAAAGATTATGAACGCTTCGTTCGTGAAAATAGCGTATCATTTACGAATTTTTAAAATATATATTATCGTGATGAAACGGTAGGGTTTGCACACCTGTAAAGCAGCCCTTTGGAGGAATGTGTTGGTGGATCATGAACATTTTTGAGGATCCCAAAACCTGATGGATGGGATGCAAGGTGGCTGGAGAGAGCAGAACAGCAAGTGGTTTTACAAACCTGTGTATATGGATCTATTATCATTCGGGCATGCTCTAGTGAAAGCTCTAGAGAGAGTATTTTTAGCCCACTCTTCAAAACTGACCAGATGGTGGGTGTACCACACTTTACCCAGCCACATGAGCGACTAGCTGTGGGTTTACCCATTTATACTGCTGGGTGGACAGAAGCGGGTGTGGTGGAAAGGGGGGCGGGGACTGAAAAAGTTCCCATTGTTTAGCGACTGGACAGCTTCATAGCTCAACGGATTTCTTCAGGACAAATACAGATTCTGAACTGCCACGCCGGGAGAAAGAACCGACGACCTCTGGGTTTGGTTCTACAGAGTGGCGGTGGAAATTGGGAGGGGGGTGGCAATTGGGAGGGGGAGGGGAGGGAGCGGAGGAGGGGGTCGCACGACGAGGCCCCACGTGGCTGACGCTCGCTGCTCACCTGGACGCTCCTTGCCCGTGCCCTTGCTCTCCGAGTATTTCTCGATGAGATTATCCGCAGTGATGTCCCGCACCTGCTGCCTGAACTCCATGTGCACCTAAGTCCCACACGAAGACAAAGATTCACCCGTATAGCCGTTGAACAGATTGCTGGGGCAAGTGCAATTTTCGAGCACCTATGAAGGCCGGCAAAGTACACGAGAGGGCGGGTCGCCAACAGCACGCCCGTCTGCCTTTGCCTCCCTCGTGGCGATTTTTACACACCACACCAGGTACTCATTTGAGGGCTGAGTCGACCCAGGGGAGGACCAGGAGCAGTTCAGATAATTGTCACTGGTGTTGGCCGTAAGTGGGAGTCGAGCTCGTGCGCAGCGCAGCGTACTAACCGCTACACTCCCGCTCCCCACACACGAATACATGCACACGGGATTTTTGCACACAGCGTTGGTGTACGGTGCTTTTTTGTGGAATTTTTCCAGTTTGTTTTTTCCTGGATTTTCAGTTTGCACATAGTCCCTTTAAGATGTTTTCTTGTTCATGTTTTTGTTTTTTGTTTGTTGCGGTTGCACCTGATTCAAGAGCCGAATGGCTCACAGGGCTATACCTAATAAATGGATTTGAACTTGAACACACGTGCATAATTACATGGACGGAGATGGAACTGAGGTCATTAGTTTCATAATACTGTGCGCGGACTCCTGCACCACTGCACCCACTCGTACAAAATATGACTCCAACACATGCAACACCTACACATGCACAAATGTATGTACATGTGTAGTGTGGTGTTCATTCACGCGGACAACTTCGTCTTTTCTCCTGTGTCACTTTATTCACAGCATCCCACACGGATGCTCCTCTTGTTCAACACCACGGACTCCTCCGCTCGCCTGCTACTCCGAGCTTACTCTCTCTCGCTCCTCTAGCCTATTACTCACCGCTCTACTAGCCTGTCACGGACTCTCTCTCTGTATGCTCTGCTAGCTTCTCACCCCGCTAGCCTATCACACCAGATTCCGCTAGCCTCTCCACTGCTTGCCTGCCTACACCTGCACCTCCAACCTCGCCCCTTCCTCAGCGGGGGTTCAGCCAACACCACGTGCATGAATGCACGCACGGTGCATTCACACTACACATATATACAATGATCAAACCTCACGTATATAATTCGATGCATGCATCGTGAGCAGAAGAATTTAATTAAATCTTGATATGAATTTAATTCCATCGATGCAACCATTACAAACCTAGTCTATACCAGTGTACATGCATATGTATGCGTGTGCGTGCAAGCGAGCGGACGTGTAAACGTACATAGGTGCATGTGTTTGTGTGTGGCTTTGTGTATGTGCAACCATGTATGTGTATCCATGGGACCCTTAATGTCAGTAATGTATTAATATTACATATAGACGAAATGCTTTACCCTTTCTAGCATAAGTACAATATTCAAACTGCTTAACCTGAGCTATAAATGCTTTGGCGTTTGCATTGTCCTTGTCTTGTTTGCCTTGTGGCATCCTTTTGATCTCGCACTGGTGAGACAAAGCCATAAAAAGAGGCTGTGTGGTGACGTCATCGCCGCTCGGTGGTGAATGGCCGCTAAGTGTGCCGATGAATGTGCCGTGCCGGCCTTCATAGTTCCTCGCGAACGACACTTGCCCCGACAGTCTGTTGGAGGCTATACACCGGGGGGAGGGGAGGGGGCGGGTGTCTTTGTGCGTGTGTGCACATGTGACCGCTCCCACCTGCCCGATGAGGGTGTGCGTGTCCTCCACAGCCTGGGAAAAGGCCTTGATGAAGTCGTGAAGGCTCTGCAGGTGAGCCTCCTCAATCTCCTGGAACCTCTGGAACACGGAGGCAACGCACACCAAGCAGGGAGCTTCTCGGACAACCGCCGGGTGCAAGTCGTCGTCGCATCGCCGTGGATCCGCGCACGCTCGCAGCCGCCTGTCCACCAAGCGCTCACGGTCCAGTCCACAACTGCTTAGCACTTGCCGTGATTTGGTCATAGGAGTGATGTTGGATGGATTCGTGCAGTTTTAAGAACAAATCAAATGATATGCAATTGTTTTTACAGGTTGCTTCTTCATTTAAAAAAGCATTACGATCATGCCCTCATCTCAAGACGGTTTCGGGATGGACTCTGCATTGAGACGTTTGGCCAATTCCATTCCTTAATGTGTCCGAATTGGCCGTGGGAGGGAGCGGGGGTACCCATAGCAAGCCCACCACTCATTGCAAGTGAATAAAACCGAATGCCCCGCAAAGAGAGATTCGACAATCCATTGCTGTACTGCCATCTCGTGAATATCTGACAGGGAAACCTTCAACGCACACATTACAGGGACTTCAAACAGACTATCCGTCACGTGGTCTCGTGGGCGCTATGCAAACTCAAAAGTTCAAACACAAGTGGCTTTTGGCAGGCCATCAAACAACGATTGTCACTGCATCGCGCGATTTCAGATGCTCTTCTGTTGCTGTCTGGAAAGCTCTTCCTTCCGATATTAGGAAGCCACTGGAGCTATGCACTAGATTGAAAACTAATTTCTTTAGAACTGCTTTTTGTGTTTGTCGTCCTTTCCCCACACCTCCAATTAGCACGGTTGGCTAAGCACGGTGCGAAAGTAATTAGACACATATACATATATATTATAGAATCCATTGCTGTACTCCTATCTCCTAGTCATCTCAGTCCCCAAGCCGATTAAATTAAACACTTCGTGGGCCAGCATTTTGTCACTGCGTTTAGGGCCAAAGGCAAAACGCAGGAACGCTCGCGTGAACTTGCTCCAAAGAAAACACACCCGGCGGCGGAAAAATGTACATCCGACGACATTCCGTGTAATCTCCCATCCAGCACATGGGGGGCGGGGGGACATGGTGCTTCAACAAGGACCGCGTTGTGATTTCGCCGAATAAGCTTGCGCACGGATCTGTGCGCGGCATTGTTCGCCTGCGTTAGGGGCGAATAAAGGGCCGGCGACGGAGAGGGGGGAACGAGCGACCGGCTCGGAGGCGAATTGAGAAAACCCACAGGGGTACGAGAGGTAACGCTTTCATGCAGAACGCTCCCTCGAGATGGAATTGGCAAAACATCCAATCCGAGATCCTCTGACAACAACGAGTGAGACTCGGTGAGGCTTTCCCAGACATGTAAATGATATTATTATTATCGATACGGTTCGATACATGGCAACACTTTCTGTAATAAATAAGACGATCAAAAAATACATTAGTAGGTGTACAGCTCCGTTTAGCAACCCAATGCAGGATGAACGCCTCCCCCCATGCCATATTGGTCATGGTGGATTTATATGCATATATTTGGCAAGCATCGTACAGCACAATCATGGATTTTTTTTCCACTGCCCTTTGCTGCCGATAACGTATTTTCCATGTATAACGGTCGCCCACCAAAGCACGATCCGGGCCCAACACCTGCGTTTGGATTGCGAGATCTGATGAGATCTGGCACGTTTCGGGCGGCATTCTCCGGATTACGAGATGCACCTGTTCCCACTGCATTTTAAAGCAAAAGTTGGGGGTGCAGATTATAATTTGGTAGATGTCTGTGTGTATGTGCAAGACCAGGTTTATTAACTTCGGGCACAAGTTTGGAGCGCTTTACAATCAGGAGAACTTAGAAAGTAATGATCATGATGATGTATGCATGTTGAACTTATTTCGCACCGTACGTAGCCAACCGTGCTAATCGTAGGTGCGGGAGAAGGATGAAATTGCCAAGTCTTATCAGTGGCCCCGGTGTAAACATGGGGGCCGCCGCTCACCTGTGCCGTTTCCGTCATCTTGTGCTCAAAGTCGGAGCGCACGTTGGCGTACTTATCCACGAACACCTTGTATGCCTCCATCGCCTTGCGTGACTTCACCTGGGCCTGTTAGTCGTACGCGCACACAGCAGCAGCAGCGCATTCTAAACCCCTCGATTCTCAACGAGGTTACGTGATCAGATTGTCAACGCCTGGCTTATCAACATCACGTGACCAGAGTCTGAACCGCTCATTTCATGAGGTCACGTGATCAGATTGTCAACCCCTCGCTTTCTCAACAAGGTCATGTGACCAGTTTCTGAACCCCTCACTTCTCAACAAGGTCACATAATCGCTGCAAAGTATGATCTGTGTTTTGATTTAGTGTGCTGATCTTAAAGGTGCATTGAAAAATGTTGATACTCCGACTGATGCTCCTACTGTTGTGGAGTGACTCATGCAGCCAGCTGTGGCTGCAGAGTTTGGTGGCACATGTTGTTTACGTCATTCATTGTGAAAATTCGGTCACAGTTCCTATGACTACTGTTTCATTGCTTTTATGGCTTTATTTTGGTGATTTTCGAAAAGTGTTTTGGTTTAGCCATGTTTGTTTGTTGTAGTACAGAGTTAGACTGATGGCCTTAATCTAAGTTGTCTTGTGGATGTTGTTGTTTGACTTGCATCCCACTGGGATTTTTGTACACAGTGTTGGTGTACGGTGCTTTTTCTGCAATATTTTGCTGTCTTTTCTTGGATTTTCTGTTTGCACTCAGTCACATATTCACTTTAAGATGTTTTCTTGTTCATGTTTTTGTTTTTTGTTTGTTGCGGTTGCACCCGATTCAAGAGCCGAATGGCTCACAGGGCTATACCTAATAAATGAACTTGACCTGCTTCTCAACCCCTTGCTTCGCAATGAGGTCACACCATGACCGCATATTCAATAACGTCACATGACAAGGCGAGCATTCCACTGTCACGCACCTCAAGATTATAAACCTGGCAGATAATTCTCCCTGCCAGTCTCCCACATGCAAGTACTTTACTAACCAGGTTCAAACCTCTTCAGCTTTCCGAGATCTGATGGATTGGGTGCACAATGGTTCAACTTCAGGAACCGCATCATCATCGGCAGCAGCCATGATCTACCCACTGCTTGCTAAAATATCATAGCTACACGGCATCCAGTGGAGACTCGGTTGATTGTGAGCAATGCTTGGCAGTGGTGTCATTGTTTGGAGGGTTTTATTCAGCAGTGAACAGTGACTAGTATGTATTTGTGTCCACCCAGGCACTGTGTGTGTTGCTTGGAAGTGTGGTACAAGTTAGTGGTATTGTTCTAATGTTCTAAATGTTTCTCAATAGTTTTTTCTATGCGATCAGATTGTTAAAGGAATACTCAACCCAAAAAAAACCATTCCTTTCCATGTAGAAATACACCTTGTATGGTGCCATTATTGTACACAGTTCTCCCTAGAAAAATATAATTATAGTCTCAATTAGCTCTGAGTGGTAATACATACAATACATTTCAGTCCTTTATAAAACCACTGCGAGATGAAGAACTCACCATGCCGTGTCGGTCATGGCGGTTGTTTGAACATACTTCACCATCCTGGTCAGTGCAGACCGGTGAAGAATCGAAGGAAGCAGGACTGATTGAGACATCATTGGCCACTGATGCGAGCTGTGGCCAGGAATCTTAAGTCAGTTTTCTGGGTTCATAACGCAGTGCACTAACCACTGCACCACCGTTCCACCCCCTCCTACTTGGTTTTAAATAAAGGTTATATGTGTCCTGGTCTGGCTGCCCTGTGTTGGAAGTGCAGACGAAGACTTTATTTTAGCTGGTAAGGCCCGATTAGCTAAACAGCTCTCTTACAAAGATGGCCAAGCTTCATTATAAAGAAAAAGAATTTCAGGTTACCATCAGGCAATTCATTTATATCATTCTAATGCTGTATTAAAGGGCGCCACGATGGCGAGATGTTAATTACTTTGCCTGGTATACAGGAGGTGGTGGGTTCAATTCCAACCCTGATGCTGTATATTTTAAGTTTTCATGTCTCCCCATAGTCGTGTGAATTTTTTCTGCGAGTCCTCTGGTTTTTCTCTCCACATTTGAAAATATGCGTTGAGAGTATTTGGCTATTATACATTACCACATAAGCCACTTCGTTGAGCTATGATTTGTGGCCAGGTCATTCTGAAAAAGAGCTATATAGCTCAGTGGACCGTATCTCGTAAAATAAAAGTAGTAGCAGTTATAGTAGTAATTGCATGCGAGGTGCCATTACAGCATGACTAATTAACTTTAAAAGTCTTTATTTATTGTTAACGAAGCTTCAAACGTATTTCGGACAAGCCAGGACGCACTTCTTGGAAGAGAAAGAGCTGTTCATGTTTTTGGTTGTCATTACGGCCTTCCCTTGAAAGGAAAGCAGACTTGAAAATTTGTGATGCCAGGGAGGTTCCGCCTAATGATTTCAGTCGCTGCTCCGTGAACAGTAACGGATTTATTCTCGCAGCCATACATCCAAAACCTTTTTCATCGCCTCGATGCTTTAATAATGAGAATTCGGGCACAAAACTTCAGCCGATGCCTTTGGAATTTAGATTTTGAGAGTGACAGCTTGGCTCGGGATGCAATCAGGGGTTGATTTACTGCAGCTTGGCAGAGAAAATTGAAAAATCCCTATTGGAGGATTTTGCACGCACTATGAGCACAACGCACTGACCATGAATCTGTCTGCAGCCTGTCCATCTACATTCCTACATTACTTCGCCAGGATACATGACCGGCGGTCACGAGCTTTCTCCACAGTGTGAATTTATAGCGACACGAGTCCATTATAGAAAGGACACAAGTAAACACACATCTTTTATTCCGCGGAGTGTAACGGTTTGCTGGTCTCGGTGGCCATCGCGATTCAGGGCCCCGCAAATTCCATTCGAGAACCGAACGTTTAAATATTTATTCTGTTACGCAGTTGGGTTTTGCTGTCATTTTGTATTTGTTGTTTTCTGCTCCGATTTCTATTCGCTCAGTTGCTGTTCTTGTTTTTAAGTTATTGCCTTTGTCGTTCTGGTGACCCACGTCACTCGCACAAACGTTCTCGCGAGTTCCCGCCCGGTGAAAACAAAATAAACTCGAAACCGAAATGTCAAAAAAGTTGCAAAATAGAAACATTTTCTTGATAACATGATGGTGATAGTGACAATGTAATACGAACGGTAACGTTAGAAAAATCTGCTTTGCAACTTATTTTCAGTGTGGTGTGTGACACTGACGCAGAGATAGGGTACGAAATAATTTTGGCACCGAGGAATGCCGACCTGTGCCCTTTACCAGTTGTTGCCACTAAGGGTCGCAAAGAGCAGAAATTGCCAAGTCTCCCGGCGGACACTGGGCCATCATGAGCATAAAGGCAAGGGTGAGCGTCTGCGCGCACGGTTTGCCTTCCCGTACGCACGGCTGGTGGCGTTAGCAAGACGGCGGCGTATGCGCTACACCGGAGCTGGTTGAAATAGAATTAGGTGAAAAACCACCAACACGACAAACAAAAAAAATCAACTCCCATCGCCACGTTTCAGATCACGGGTGGATAGCTCAGCGGGCGCCGCAACCGAGCGTGGCGGCAGTGGTGGTGGCCGTGGTGGTGAAGGCGGTGGTGCTGCTGCTGCTGCCGGTGGTAGCGGTGGTGAGCATGGACGCGGGGCAACGGTAGTGGTCACGGTGGTGGAGTTAGCGACGCTGAAGGCGGCGGTGACGACGGCGGTGGGCTCACTTGCCTTCTCGTACTCCTTGTGGTTTCCCTCCTTCTTGAGTCTCTCCGTCTCCTGGTGTTTGCTGTTGTAGACCTCCTTGGCTTTGAGCAGCGCCTGTGTGGTGGTCTGCATGCCCTGCACGGCCTCCAGGGTCCCCGACACCTCCTCCTTCGTCTGTGGCACGTGGGAAGTTAAAGAGTCAGCAATGCAAAAGGAGAAACGAGGGAACGTGACTTTCATTTGCAGACAGCCTAAAAAAGCGAAAATCGCCATTGAGATAGGGTAGTAAAACGATATTGGATGTACATTTCAGACGAGCGCAATGCGCTTGTCTCAAATGTACATCCGAAATTTACACCCCGACCCAGCGATTCGACGAACTGTCACTATTCGGGGTCACGATTCGATTCAAGTATCGACTGAATTCCGTCTCATATTTGCAGTCTCATTGGTGTTCAGCAGTTTCACGATTTTGGATGCACATTTCAGATGCTTTATATGACACCTCACATCCACCTCGCCTAGCAATTTTGATTTAACCTGTTGTATGTATGTTGAACTTCATTTGCAACCGTGCTAAACTGAGATGTGGGGTTTGGTACAATAATGAAGGATTTTATATAGATGGAGCTTGTGCTCGAGCAGAAAATCTCCACTCCAAACCAGCTTTCCAGTGTTCAGGAAAATATCGAGTGAGAAATAAGGCCCTGGGAATATCGCTAGGTCTACCGATTAAGCCCTGGGACTAGTGCTAGGATTACCGTCTGCAATGCTAAGGGTACCAATTAAGCCTTGGTAACGGTGCTGGGCTACAGACTGCACTGCTAAGGGTATACCAAGAAAGCCCTGAGAATAGCGTTCGTGCTGTTGATTGGCCACAGCGCTATTTTTCAACTTCTGCGGCCACCTCGCAATGGTTGCGCCTGCGTCGCTCGCACCTTCTTGTGCTGCTTGGTCTGCTCGTCGCCGTACTTCTGCACCTCCCGGATGAGCTCCATGAGCTTGCGGCTCAGCTCCTGGTGGCACAAGGCGAGGCGCTCCGACGAGGCGCGGAACACCTCCCACATGGGCGCGAACGTCCTGCGTCGGGGACGGGCGGAACAGGCGAGGCGTTAACCGGCTGACTTAATTTTAAACAGGTGAGGGCGCGCCAGGCGAAAATGCGAGAAAGACGATGGTGAAAATGGGACTTCACGATGTCACCAGAGCTGGGACGGTTAGTCCATGAAGACGATTAATCGACGACAAAAAAAACTTCTGCCTCCCAAAGGTGGGAATACTTTGCAAACTACACACAATTGACAGAAAAGTAACATCATCGTCATCGGCCATGGTCAATCCACTGTGGGATGCAGGCCTCCCCAAGCCATCCTGCAATTTAACATACAAAGTGGAAACACAATAACAGAAAGCGACAACTACACGGCACATACTTTATTGACTACAGGGGGATTATTATATCGGTCTATATTAGAAAAAAAAGTCTTCGCGCCGAATGACCTGGGTGAATTCCTGTCTGGCTGGGTGCCACGGTCCCAAGTGCTCCCAAGGTGGGAATAAGGAGAGTGAGGGTGAGAGGTGAGAGAAACAGGAAGAGGAATAAGGGGGAGGGAAGTAGGGGAGGTACAGTGGAGGGAGGAGAGGAGACAGAGGAATTGAGAAACAGAAAAAAACAAAGACAGTGAGAAATCGAGATAAATTACCATGTACAGTGCAGAGACAGGGCTCTATGTAGGAATACAAGTTTTGCTGTCTGGAAGGAATGGACAGAAAGTCACATTAAAATGATGTGCGGGTTGTTAGTTGTTACAATCATTACACTTATGAACCAAAAGAAATCCTCCCCGAGTATCTTTTCTCACAAGGGTCCCTTGCTAAGTATTCACAATCAAGGCAACAGTGGTCGTGGATTGCCCAAAAAAGTAATTTGAAAGTAAGTTTCGAAATTTTGGACCACGCGGACGTCACACAAGGAACTGTTCTTCGCCGCGAAGGAGACGGCGCATGTTTCACGGTTAACACAACCGCGGTGTTAACCAGGACGGCCGCTTGATTCGAACCCGCGAACTTCTGCAACAGACGGCGAACGTGTACCCTAGGGGCATCGTCACCAACCCGCAGGATAGCGTGGGTGGTCAGACCATGACTGAAATTGAAGACTCGGGAAATTCGGATTTTGATTCACATTCTGATTTTGTCACCGACTTCTCCAACACTAACCAAGTTTACTAAGCTCGCGCTTTTCATAATTACACCTTCACCACATTCAAGCAGAACACTGAACGCAGCCACTACTGTAACCTTCTTGTTTTGTATTTTTATATATATTAGAAAAACTACGTACAAGATAATTTTATTACACGGATCAGTTTAGGCAAAGCAAGGGCGTTAAGCGCTTCAAGCGACGAGATGAATTTCCAACAAGCACCGCTGGAGGTCATTTTCCACCATCCGTGCAAATGTGTGCACATGTCGCCGACACATTAATACACGCACACACGCATGTGTAACATGTACAAAGGCAATGACAAAGACACCGCGTATAGCCTTTTATAGACTATATAGGACAAGTGCTGTTAGTGAGAACCTAATAAAGGCAAACACCGGCGCGTGACAGTGTGCTGCAGCCAGCACCACGCCCGGCCGCATTTGGACGCATTTGGTCCTCCGGTGCTATTTACCCAGGCTGAGTCAACTTAGGGGAGGTCCACGACTGATTCCGATATCATTTGTCACTGACGCTCGCTGTCACCGGGCATCAAATTCAGGTAGCTGGGCTTGTGCTGACGACTACTGTTTTGAGTGGCGAGTGTCACGTTTATTGGTGAATGACTGATGAGGGTCAAGTTGAGTGTGATATGTCTCCCGTGTCCGTGGAATGGGCTGCCTGCAATATGTAAAATATCACCATCCCAGAGCATGCTGGAAAATATAAACATGAACCAAAAGAAATCCTGTTCCAGGAAGCACCAACAACATTTGATGTCACATGTTGTGTTGTCACATCTGAGATACAAGAGAACAGGACACAATGGCAAGAAGACTATCCTCACAATATCGCAACGGGGGAGAGAACCACACGTACATGCATTGTCCGCAGTGATGTGGTTATTATGTCACGGACAAAAGCAGCTACCGAATGAAAGAAAGAGGACAATCCTGGAAAAACCAGGACAGTTGGCAACCAGGGTTCACATCAAGTATCGCACACATAAGAACATGTGCACACTCAGCAATAGCCCCCACCACCGCCTCTTATGTAACGTAGCCGCACGGCGCTTCGCATCCATTATCCGGCTCAATTGACAGCAGCTGAAGCCTGGCACTGTATTACCCCCGCCCCCCCCCCCGCCGCTTGAATGGATTTGTCAAAAAAAATCTAAAACGAGCCACGAGGACGTCAGAAGTCCTTCCTCGTCCCCCCCCTGCCTTCATCCCCCCACCCCAGAAACATCAATTTCCAGCCCGATTAGGCTTCCAGCACGAACGTGAGGAATTAGCGTCAGCACCGTGTCCATAACGATGCCAGCGGGTTTAACGTGCAATACGATCGGCCGGCATGGATTTGCAAATATACAGTCTCACCGTCGACCGACGGCGACATTTTTTTTTACCGTCTCGTCTTTAACATGTTTTTTTTTTGTCCCGTTGATACAGTTTTGCTGATACGATTCTCAAAGACGGAACATTAGCATATAAATCGGATAAATCATAACTAACCGATTCGCCGCATGTGTGCGATTCCAAAGTGCATATCACAGGAGTGATAACATAGCCTCACGGGAGAATCAAAGCGTCGCTTTTGGCGACGTCTCACGCGCACACACGCACAGGGGCTTTCTACTGCTGCAGCAGAGACGCAGCGTGGGGTCAGTACCAGCCAGGATTGGGGGGGAACTGGCGGAGACCGGCTCTGTGCCAGGCTGGTTCCGCTTAGCTGGCCTGAGTGCACACAGGTCAGCCGAGCCGTGCAGCTGCAGCGGCAACGGCGGGGGCCTTCCACTCACAGCCCATTTACCACGGATCGGATTAAGACCATTCGCGGTCAATGCTGCCTAAGCCGTGGCACACGCTGGTCGAATATTCGCTCGACTGTTTGTTCCCGACGCGAACCGCCTTTCTCTCGCGCTCCGCCTGTCCACCCCAGCCTAGCCCACTCCGCAGGAGACGACCGCTAACCCCGCGTCAATCGAGACCCCGTGGGAAAGGGCGACCTTAAGCTGAGAGCGTAATTAGTGGCGGCTGTGTAGCGACTGGTCGGGCGCAGTACGGAGGGACCAGGATGAATGCTGGACATGTAGTGATTCACTGGGGTGGAGCGGTGGGGCAGTGGTTAGGTGTGCCGCACAATGAGCGCGGTGACCCGAGTTTGATTCCGAGCCATGGCTAACTCACAGCGGTGAGGGAAATCCAAACTGGTTCGGGACACCCCGTTTGTGAACCCGCATTGTCCAGTGTGGTGAAGCATGGTCTAACAACCTTCCATGATCGACACAGCGTGAGAAGGCTCTCGTCCTACAGTGGGTTGACAAATGGCAGGAAGAGATTCACCCAAACCACCACCAATATCCGACCGCGCGTCACAAATCTGTCAACCCATAACACCTGGGTCTGTCCCGTGACATCCTGTCAGTGAGCCTGCAACACTTTATGCGGCCTCAAGGTACACCTAGCCTGGCACAAGCACCGTGGTGACATCATCAACTACTTAGTGACAATGGCGGTTGTTGTTGTGTATCTGTGTATGTGGTCAACAACAATGACAAATATCTGAACCGGTCCTGAGCCTCCCCAAGGTCAACTCAATCTGTGATGTGTAAACATCGCCACCGGGGAGACAAAGACGACCAGGGATGGTGCTGGCCACCCAAACCTCCCTGTGTGCCATGCCAACCTTCATTTAGTACTCGCTAACAGCACTCGCCCCAACAGCTTTTTTAAGGCTATACGGGGGATCTCTGTATTTTTGTGCAGGGCGGGGGGCAGGGGGCGGGGGGTTGCTAATGCCTTCAAACTAAACCAGAAGAATTACATCTGACACTGTGACGTCAAAGTGCAGATTCCCCCTCCAAAACCGCGGGGCCCAGGACAGTCGTCCCGATTTGGTATACACCCGAGGGACAGCCGATTAGTTGGGGGCACTGCTCCACGCAACCCGAGAGTTGCGAGCGCACCGCCAGCTAAGAATCGGCGCGTCAAAGCTCTCTCAAAAGCCCCGTTAACAAACGGGTACCGAGGCAAAATTGCCGGCTGTACGGGCCACACCGCCGCACTGACAGGCAGCAGGGCGCCAAATCCAGGGCGACCCGCCGTGCGTGTGTGCGGAAGCAGGGTAACAACGGCTCTTGGACGTAATTACCATGCTCGGCAAAAGCACGACAGCGGTTGCACGGGCCGAGGGAATAATAAAGGTTATATTTTCCTCTCATTGTTGCTGCCAGCGTTATTATTACGGTCCGGTTTTGGACACGTTTCAGGCTGACGTTTCCTCTTAGTCCTCCGCGGTTCGCCCACAAGTAGCAGGTGATAAACCCAAACAGGGCACGCTGCCACCTAGGTTCAGTAGATCTACCAGGATGCATGCAACATCTCCTAGAGTCCTAAATGCAACAGTCCATCGAGCAAATCCATCAATGAGTGTATCTTGAGTGCAGGTGCACAATGGACAGCGGCAATTAGGAATGAGCGGCAATTAGGAATGAGCGGCAATTAGGCGATGGTTTTGGAGGAGTTCTTCATCCAGCAGTGAAATGATCATGACTGATGATGATGATGATGACGATGATGACGATGATGATGACGACGATGATGACGACGATGATGACGACGATGACGATGATAACGATGACGACGACGACGATGATGATGACGATGATGACGATGATGACAACGATGATGACAACGATGATGATGACAATGATGATGATGACGATGATGATGATGAATCAATGCGAAAACAACAGATCGGCACAGATCTGGGTCACCTTTCAAGTCATTAAAAATTCGAATTACGTTTTGTTTTTACTGTCTCATGACTATCGTTTTTTCTTTTTACAGTTTTGTTCGCTCAATTGAGCCTAAAAGTAGCATTAACGTATCATTTGCATATCACAAGCCATAAATTACACAAATATTAATCCTTACACGCATGACTTGATGCATATTTAGCCAATTCCATAAATGTTTAGCATGCAAAGGGAAACCAGAGGCGCAGAAGACAGATAGAACAAGAATCCATTGCTGTGCGGCTCTCTCGTGACCACCTCGATGCCAACTTTTACACAAAATCTCCAACACACAGTTCCCAGGGACTTTAAACCACAGACCATGCGGTCTTGGTGCCCCAACGCTATATTAGCGCAGAGTTGACGTCCGTCGTCACGTGTAGTCTTACGACATGGCACCGCAAAGTCAAATCATCTGTCCATGTGACCACTGATCCACACCTCACCTCCGGGACTCTCATCTCCCTCTTGTTTGTCTCTGGGATATCAGGTCCACAGTCGACAGATCTCTCAAACTCTTGCGTCTCACGAATATGTCCCTCTTTTCTTTTCTCCAGGTCTCCCAACTCCACCTCTCGTCTCTCTCTCTCTTTCATCTCACTCATATTTTATTAAAAAATCTCTAGTCTCCAGTGATCTCTTGTGTCAGAATCAGAATATTTATTTATGCTGAAAGAATCCTATGAGCTGTGAAGCTCTTTTAACAAACGTCCAGTGCAATGGCCCTTCTTAATAGCTCAAACTATCGGCCCTTCATAGTTAACGACCTATATAGGGGCTGCCTCCTGCAATGCCTCCAACTGTATATTTTTCTCGACGAGCACTTTGAGTTTTTAGCATCTCGAACCGCTCTCCCCTCACCAACAGTTATCTCTTGTCGACAGCTTTCTCTCGTCGTCCCCGTCTCTCATTTAATCTTTCCTCTCACCAATCCGAAGCTCAACGATGTCTCGGGACGAGCCACAGCTCTCTCGATGGGTAACACTCCAAAAAAAAGCCCCCCCCCCCTCTTCGGGTCATGTCTCGCGACTGCACAATGCTGTACATGGTGCAGCCCCCCCGGCATACACTACCTCATCTTCTTGGTTCTTTCGGGAAAGTCACGTAGAATGGAAACAATAAAAATAATAAAATAAAACATTATGTTTTTATGTTTTATTTTTATTATTTTATTACTTCCCTTCTACGTGACTTTACCGAAAGAACCAAGAAGATTATGTTATATTTTATCATTTTTATTGTTTCCCTTCTACGTGACTTTACCGAAAGAACCAAGATGATGAATCCCTGCAGTCACGAAAGCTTTAAATCGAAAAATACACCACCTCCTTGCGCTGGAAAGCGACGAGGAGCTGGCCACGCACGGGCAATGCTTGCGCCGTTATAATAGGGCGCGACGTTCTTTTACGACCCGTTCCGCTCGGTGCTGTTGTGCACGCTGGCACACGCACGCGCACACACACGCACGCACGCTCTCCAATACACTGCTTTATGGGTGTTACGGAACGACCTTTATCATAATAATGGAGGGTGATCCGTTTACAGATACCGCAGTGATTTCAAACGACTGAATGTTGCGCAAGGCGATGGCTCCATGTCTTATGTAAAAGAGCGGTAAATTTTTTAATTGTACGTGTATTGAGATTGGTGGAAGATGCGTAGAGGATTTTAAATTAAATGTTGTTTTCTACATAATGTAATTAATCCCTTTTATTGTATTAGTATTATTATTGTTCCGCTTGTTTACCAAGGAAAGCCTCACTGAGTCTCATGACTCATTTTAACGAGTGTTCTACCAAGTTTTCACAGTAGGGGGTGATGACTGATATGTAAATTCCAACGGAGTGAAATTAGTGGGGTATCTATAAATGGATCGCCCTGTATAATTATGATTCAGAGCCACGGTTTTATTAAATAATTGATTACGGTTTTATTTAAACATTGCAAATATATGAAGTGGCCTCCAGTGGCTGGATGGGTCAAGGAAACCCATTACATATGCTCTATAAGACTCAAATAAATTAATTCTCCGTGAAATAAAAATGTGATGATAAATGAGGCAGTGACACATTGCTACACCCTTCATTACAATCCTGAAAAATACTTCACCACGCTGGTCATTACGGGTTGCTGAAGGTAGGGAGCGTAGTAACGGGTGCATAGAAGTGCAGCACAACAATGGTTACTGCTGCTGCAATACACTGCTGATGCCACAGTGGTGAGATGTGAACACCCTCGCCTGGTATACAGGAGGTCGTGGGTTCGATCCCGACCTGAACGCCGGTATATTTGGAGTTTGCGTGTTTCTCCCTGTGGTCGCGTTAATTTTTCTCCGGGTCCTCCTATTTTCCCCTCCATATTTAGAATCAACGCGCGTTTAGAGTATTTGGCTGCTATAAGTTTCCACGCAATGAGCCACTTTGTTGAGATGTTATTTTGTGGCCAGGTCGCGTCTGCAAAAGAGCTATATAGCTCAGTGGGCCATACGTGGAAAAATAACAAATAGTCTAGCTTTTTAGTTTAAATAGCACCCGCAAGCAGCCTATAACACCTGCTTTACGGAAGATGGTCGCCCATCCAAGCACTATCGCGGCTCAAGCCCGCTTAGCCTCCGAGATCGGGAATATTCTGTCCGATTGGCCATAGGCATGGGTACGTAGACAGCCCCTTTGTCAGTCCACTGCTGAATGCACGGACGTTATACGTTTACACAAAGTCAAATTCGCACAATGATCCACAGTCGAAAAGTAGAAACCAAATTACACATGTCCGCCACCTTTGCCAACAAAGCAGCGGCACACAAGAGGCACACACCACACTCCCAACAAATAAACAATCGGAAAATTCCACACACAGCAGCCCGGAATCCGATGGGCATTATCGCCTGGGTTACGTACCCCAACTGCGAGTTGTTGCTGGCCGTCTTGGCCAGCTTCGTTAACGACTTGGCATAAACTTCTTCCACCGTCATCCTGAAAAGGAAAAAAAACACACGGGCGGAACAGCACCATGCCTTCACATCTGCCTGCCCGCCGTACCTTTCTTCATTATTAACAACTTGCAGCTCAGCACACGGCAGATGCCTGCGCAGCGCGACTCACGACCTCCTCTTGATACCAAGATCCAGGATGGTTATCGTGTCTATGCGCCGCTTCTCGGTGGCAGCCCCAGCAGTCTGGAACGCTATCCCTCTGCACATTCGCAGCATCACCTCAATCGCCTCCTTCAAGAGAGACTTAAAAACTCACCTCTATAACCGCGCTTTCGAGCGACTCTGAGCTTGGCTCCACGCCTCCGAGTTGCGGCCGTTACGGCCGCAAATTTGCGCGCGTTATAAATTTGAGTTATTATTATATTATTATTATTACTCAGCGGAGCAGAAGACGAGGATCAGAATTTTGTTTGTGTATATATAGCGGAGGAATCCGATGAGCTACAAAAAGCTCTCCTTCACACGTGTCCAGTATTTCCACACGTCTAGTTTAAATCAGAATACCCACGTTCATGACTCAAAGGGACAAGAGCGCCAATATTCTGGCCGTGTAAGAAGGATAAGTAGCGATAGGTTTCCACCACGCACGCTGTTCTAAGGATGACCGTATTCTCAGAACGAAAAGACGCACGTTTTTTTTTACTGTACTATAAAAAGCCAAAATTGAAGGTGCATCTCACTCTCTGGAGCATCTTATAATCCAGTGAATATGGTCGTAGTAAGGAGCGCAAGAGGACGTGGCTGAACCAACCAACAGCGCATGAGCTGGGACCATGCGACATCCAAGAATGGCACAAAAAAGGCGCGGGGACAGATCAGGCAAGAAGTGGCGTGGAACAGAATACAAGTTGGGAGGCAGCAGGAGCAGGAGCAGATGTGACCCAACATTGACGAAAGACCAAGGGAAGAAGAAGTTAAGTTCGGACCGACTGCGGCATCAGCGGCGTGCCACGAATACGCAGACGCGTCCAAAGCGGTAAATCACAGCAGAGGACGGCTCTGCGGATAGGGGATATCGAAGGACTACTTCTGAGGTCCCTCAAAGCGACCCTTCAATACCTACACACAAGGGGGCGCGCACTTTGCCATGCACCCTGTTGCGGAGTGATGTTCATAATGTCCATCACGTGGCAGATAAACAGATGTTTTCAATTGTCAAGAGCTGGAATCTTTCCAAATTTTGTGCAGAAACTAAATTTAATTTGACGGTCTTTGTAGCTGAACAGGCTGATACCATAAAACTAAATTTAATGAATACGTTTTTACAGCCACTTGGAATGCAAGCGTGGGTTTCTCCGGTTTGGGCTGCACGTTGAACATTTCTTCTCGCAAGTTTTCAACGTGCACTGATGTGGACCATCTTCAGTAGCTGCAATGAACTCCTTAAGATGCCCGGAGCAACATGTGGTGAAAGCTTTGAAATCGGCAAATTTTCAGAACTCGACTTAAACCACAGGAGGTCGAAACATGGGCTCGACCCCTAGTGTCAGCAGTGTCTACGCATTTGTTCTGACCGCTATTGAACAACCTGATACAACACACAGACCATACTAAAGTTCAACGGCGCAACCTTTCTGCCACAAATATTGCGGCAACCCTTCAAGTGTGATGCTGCAGTCTACATCTGACGATGAAACTCCGTAAAACAGAATTTCAAATACAGGAATTGATCGTTTTTTTAAAACCAACGTACCTTTCTCTGATGAAGTCGGCCACCTCCTTGGTGGATATCTGGCCGTGCTTCATGTTATGGTAGAGGATGTCAAATCCATTGTTCTTCTCCCCCTGAAGACGACACAAAAGCAACGACCCGTCAGCGCTGCGAGCGTCGGCGGAAAGTCAAACGCGATCGACGACGCGCGAAAATCATCGGCGGCAACGGCACCGCAGCCGACCGCGCAAATGTTTATGTGCAGCTCTGCCACACGCATACACGGATCCTTGGCGGTAGACGTTCGACATTAGCTGCGTGTGAGATCGTTAGCGTGATTGCGGGCGGCAGGATGGTAGCGCGGTGGTGCAACAATCGTGGCTCGCAGCAAGAAGGCCCTGGGTTCGATTTCTGACTCGGATGCCTTTCTGTGTGGAGTTTGTAAGTTCTCCCGATGTTCTTCATGGGTTTCCTCCGGGTTCTCATATTTTTTCACATAGCTAAAAAATAAAAACCCCCCACTGTAACTGGTATTGGCCAAAACATCCCAATGCTGAAAACTATCCTGCCATATTACTCAATTGCAATTATAGATAGCGACACGAACATCTGGCAGGAACCTGCTGAAATAGGGTCTTGAAACTCGGTGGAGCTTCTGTGGATAAACAAGCGGGATGATAAAGATAACAATAAGTGCCATAGGTATGTCAGGATTCACCTAATCCACTCGCAATTTCGATTAATTGTAACAATCAAGAGATGCGATTCAAATCAAGAACAGACTATCTTTGTCTAGTTCTGCCACCTCAATCGTATTGGCAAACGCGGCGTTTTACTTCGGCATAGTATGTTAACCAACTAGAAATGCGATAAAAAAACACAACAATCATGAGTCCACCTTTCTCGTTGGGAGATTCGGGATTATTGGCGGTCATCCAAATCCGTCGCATACATTTTTACAAGCACTCTGACCGTGCACAAGAACAACTTCAGGCGGTGGTTAGGTACGTCCGGTACGCTTGGCGTATCGCCGTGGGTGGGCAGTATTCGAGGTTGAGTCGGCGTCCCACACAAAGCGTCGTACGGAACTGTGCGGTTACCGTACAATGCGCATTGTGCGAGCTCCTCCGTTTAAAGCGTAAAAACTAAACTTTTTGTTATTATACAAGGTAAGGTCCACTGAGCTATATAGCTCCTTTTCAGAAGCGACCTAGGCTTAAACGACAGCTCAACCAAGTGGGTTATCACGATTTAAATGTATAGCGGCCACATACTCGAAACGCATGTTTCTAAATGTGGAGGAAAAAAACGGAGAAAAAGCCACACGATCAAGGGGAGAACATACAAACTCCAAATATACAGTCGTCAGGGTCGGGTTCAAACCCATGACCTCCCGTATACCACGCGAGTTAGGTAACATCTCTCCACCGTGACACCCCTTTCGGCTGCGCGAGCCAAACGTTGACTCCTGCGGGTGCGCGAAGTCGGCAACTAATCTGGAAAATGTGGATTTTGGCAGCAATAAAGATCCCACATGAGAGCCAGATTAACATTTAAGTTGTATTACTGCTAATCTGATTGCACAAAACGTGTAAACGGCAGGCTCAAACAGCCCTTGGGCTAATACTGGCTCTCCAAGTGTGGGAATGAGCGAGGTTGTTAGGAGCCCGGGCTGGTGGGGAGATGGAACAAACAGGGTAATATACTTCAAACGTTTTGTACAATTTGTACTGAACCATCATGACCATCATCATCAGCCATTGTCTAGCAACCTCAAGTTGAGTCACGGTTGACTGGGGGCTACGACAGAAAGCCTGAAGAGTGCACAGAGGAAAGTCGAGTGAGATGAGTGGGGAGAGGCAGTAGAGAGCACGGGGAAGGGAGTAGAGTGAGATGAGAGGGAAGAGGGGGCTGGTGGTGAGTCGATGTAGGATGTATGTATATAGAACTTATTTTGGACCGAATGTAGCCAACCGCGGCAAATCGGAGGTGTGGGGGAAGGACAACAAACTAAACACACAAAGCAGTTCTAAAAAAATAACATTTCAATTTGGGTGATTTAAAAGTGGATAGCTCCAGTGGCTTCCAATCATCAGAAGGAAGAGTGTTCCAGATGGCCGCAGAAGCGCATCTGAAAGCGCGCGATGCAGTGACCGTCTTTGTTCAATGGTTAGCCAAAAGCCGCTGCGATATTGTCCATCAGCCACGTAACGATGTATCGATTTATACATTTAAAGCAATAATTTTGCTCACAAAACATGTATCGAATATTATGCTCATGAAAATCAATTCGTTATATTTACATATTTGATCACATGACCACAGGTCCCTGCAGCCACTAGAGCAGTGGTTCTTAACCTTCACTGCAGCCTGCACCCCCCTCTAGTTCTCAAAAAGGACATCTCGCACCCCCAGAGGGTGTGCGTGCACCCCAGGTTAAGAACCACTGCACTAGAGGGTGCTCTACAAAAAATATCATTTTAAACAAATCAGTGCTTTTGTATTTCTCCCCCAGGTTTACCCCCTTGTGTCACTATCACGTCGTGAGACAAGCATCCAATACGCTTCCTCACACAGCAGAGCAACCCTTCACGTTAGAGAATGGCCCACAGAAGTGGATACCACGGCGCTACCTCGGAGGGCTCTTCACGCATTCAAGTGACCTTTGGGTCCACACAGTAGGGGGCAGTACTTTACTGTCTGTCACGTGACAATCAAACTGATCTTTTTAATTCTCAGAGCTGGATTTACACATATAGAAAGACACACAAAAAGACAAAGCTCCCCGGTATAGCCTATTACAGACTGCTAGGGCAAGTGCTGTTAGCGAGCATAGATGGGGTAGTGTGGTGCATACCACACTCGGTCACCTTTGTCTCCCAAGTGGAGAAATTTACACACCGCACTAGGTTCTAATTTGAGGCCGATTCGACCTAGGTTCAAATATTTGTCACTGTTGTTGGCCGTGAGCGGGAATCAAACTCGGGTCGCTGGGTTCGTAGAGCAGTGTAATCACTCCACAAACACATATACACGTGTAATAATAATAATGACTGCTTGTATTGGCACCTTCCATAAAACCTCAAGGCGCTCGTACGTACTCACAGACACATAAAAGAGAGGCCTTTCCAACAATGAGCCTGAGACTAAGGCAAAGTTCACGTTGAAAGTGGCGGTGCCGCTGAACCAGAGGTCGCAAACGGGTTTTGATTCCTTACCCGTACCCAGCTGCACCAGGGTCGCAAACGGGTACCCGTACCCGGCCGTACCCTACCCGTACCCTACCCCGGGTAGGGCCGGGTACGGGTAGGGTACGGGTATCGGGTACCTGATTGTGACCTCTGAGATGAAGCCATGTTGCAGGCGCGGGTGGGTTGATTCTAAGAACTTGAATTGTGAGAAGAGACAAGACGTTGGGAAATAAGTGACAAACAGTTACTCACCAGTGACTCACGGCCTACCCGTACCCAGCCGCACCAGGGTCACAAATGGGTACCCGTACCCGTACCCAGCTGGGTACGGGTATCGAGTACCCGGTTGCGACCTCTGCGCTGTACACTCATTCGGTGGTGGTAGTGGGTGGGTACTCGATGATGCCAACTATATGTGGGGGTCTTTTTTTGTTTGACCCAGCCTGGCACAACGCTGCAGTTGGTGCTTGACACAAGAGACTGTAAAACACCATTTTGATGTTCAACTGGAAACACGTGTCAGCCAATATCCCCACGAGACACGCCGTGCGTAGACGACGATGTGATTCGCAACCGCGAGTACTATCGGGGGGGGGGGGGGTTGTTTATGAAGGTATCAATCCGTAGCTAAACAGTTAATAATGACACCGGTTTGGGGGATGGTGCCGTGGTGTAATGGCTCGCACGACGGACTTGCAATCCAGAGGTCGCGGGTCCGACCTCTTCGCGTGGCTACCCAGCAGCATGAACGGGCACACACCAACAGTTAGTCGATGAGGAATGTCGCGTGTGGTGGGGTAAAGTGTGGGTACTTTTCCACAACGTCTGACCAGCATGGAAGTGGAGGCCAAATACCCTGTGGAGAAGCTCTCTCGGAGCTCCCTCTGTTGGGAGGTCCTTTTTCCAGCAGTTTTATGTATGTTGAACTTTTTGCACCGTACTGTGCTAACCGGAGGTGTGAGCAAGTAATTTCAGGGCTGCACCTTTACCACTCTTGAACTACTTCGATAAGAGCTGTACAGACACGCACACGTGGCAGTATGAAGATTTTGCTATGGGAGTATTCGACCGTGTTATCAGAAAGATTTCAGCACACGTAGAACGCTGCAACGCAAACATAAACCAGGAGTGGGGAAAACCTTTTGCTGAGAGCAGCCAAAGAGGACTTTCAGATTCCTTTGGTGGGCAACCAACTCATTAACACCTCACACCCCAGTCAGTCCTGTCACCGCAAGAGGCCCTCGCAGTGACAGAAGTGACTGAACGCACTAAGATTAGAAATGCAGAATTGCTGCTGCCAGGTTGAAAATATTCCGCTCCCCCCCCCCCCCCCCCGCCGTCTAGTACCCGCCGAGTGCAGCTAAGATGTTTGCAGTGACGGATAAATGTCGCTTGCAGCCGCTTCAAAACGGCGAACCTCATGCGGCCGTGGGTGGGTAAAATCACATTGCAGGCAACAGGTTCCCTCCCCCAACTCTGCTCCAACCTTCCCTCAATAAGTTGACCCTCCACAACATACGCAGTGGAAAATACATTGAAATTATCTTCCCCCCCCGGCCCACCCCTTCATCCCCCACCTAAGGCGAAAACTTAGCAGGACCCTCCTGAAAAAAAGGTCGTGAGGGTCAGTGAGGCGTTGATGGGAAAACAATAGTAAGTAATTATAATAATCGTATCGAGATTTGAGAAGAATCCCGGGTATTCGCCAACATCTCTGCGGTGATTATTTCAAATGTTTCCGCTCTGTGCTGTTGATGATGTAGATACAAAACAATTTGGTTTTATACAGCACGTAAATGAAAACGCTTCTCAAGCAACTGTATAAAAAAAACAGTGCACGTGTTTAATTTATAGGGAGAAGCAGTCAGTCACAGGCAGAGCCAAAAAGTTGCCTTCAGCCAAGACTTGAATATGGGCAGGGAGTCGCCAGCTATGAAGGCAGCAGAAGAGAATGAGTGAATGAGTGACATCCCACCACTGAACGAGGTTGACTGGGGGCTGCAACTGAAGACCTTGCGTTGGCGGAGCTCAGCGTGTGGACAGAAGCAGAGTGAGATGAGAGGGGAGAGAAGGAGGCAGGCCCATGGGGGAGAATGTTTGCAGGCAATGATCTGTGAAAAAGAGCTTCATTGCTCATCGGATTTCTCCAGTCTAAATAAACATTCTGATAACGATTTCTAATCCTGATTTTGTTCCGGGACTGGACTGGCAGCCGGTGGAGGTATCGGAGCGCTGTGTTGATGTGACCTCGTTAACAGCTGCGGGTGTGAAGTCTGGCACCAGATGTTATTATGTTTGATTTGGACATGAGGGTTATAATGAATCCATTGGCAACATTTGCAACACGCAGTTCAAACCGCTGTCTAATCATAATTGCTTTTTTATCACGGATGACACCTTTAGGAACACTCTGTATTTCATGATTCACTGTACACTCACAGCGGTCAAACAAGCTGTCCGAGAGAAAATGCAAAAGCCTCTTAGGCGATTTCAAATCTCCATGCCAGAGGGGTTTTTTTTGTTCTAATAATAAGCGAACTTATTTATTTATTTATTTACATTACATGCGGTTTTATTAGCAGTATACACAAATCCCACAGGAGCACAGCAATATGGATTTCTGTACAAATCAAACTTTGGCGAAAACAGGGGCGCAACAATGATTCACCGTTTAAACCGATTCGCTCTCTCACGATCCAATTGCGTGGCGCACTTGAGAATGTATTAATTCAAATTCATATCCACGCGTAATGAAGGGGGATCATGCGAATCGTAACAGCCACTAGAGGCTGCTATATTACCCGCACTGTAAAAGAAAGAATCGATTCTTTAATCAAATCGCTACCCCGAATGGTCACAATACCACGAATCGCAAACTGCTTTTTTGCGTTTGGTTTGTCGTCCTTAACCCAGCACCTCCGATTAGCGCGGTTGGCTACGAACGGTGCGAAAGAAGTTCAACATACATACAACAAGGGAGCAAAATGTCACGCGTTTACGAGAAAATGCACAAACTGCATGCACCCAAGTTGAGTCACCGCCTCCACACAGCGCCACCGCTTCCTTCCTTTTACCAGTTCCCTCCCCTCTGCAGCCGCACAGCCCGACACAGAAACATCCCGGGATCCGGCTCTCAAAAGGTTCATATTCTTAGGTTTTTTCGGTAAAGTCACGTAGGTAAAAAATGTAAATTAATAAAAGTAAAATAAAAATAAAATAAAAATCACGACGTTTCGGAGGCAACACAAGCTTCCGTCTTCAGGTGGAACCGTCACAGCACGACTGCTGCATCAAGTAAGAGAAATTAAAAGAAAACATTCCTTGTATATATACTGGTTGAGGGTGGGAGGAGCCAAGGTACACGTTCCCGCACGCAGAAAGCTATTCACGTCGTGGAAAGACAGTTTCCTTTCCCTACGATTATTGGGAGCAAATGCGCCGACGTCTCATTTGTCATTAAACGACGGAGGGGGGAGGGAGCCGCCAAGGCAATCAATTAAGTGTATGCTGTGGCCCTTCTGTCAAAAACGGGAATGTGGCCCATTTACATCGAGCCAAAAAATGTTTTAAAGTCGCCCAATTCGTGAGTAGAACGCTGCCTTGAAACAGTGGCGTGGGCTTTTGTTTATAATAGACATTCGTGTGCTTTGTGAACCACTAAAAAAAAATGTCACCTTATGTTATATAAAGTAATCTGCGTATAAGCACACCTGATATAAGTACAGCTCTGTAGCAGAGGTCGCAAACGGGTTTTGATTCCTTACCCGTACCCGTACCCGACCGCACCAGGGTCGAAAATGGGTACCCGTACTCTACCCGAAATAAGTGACAAACAGTTACTCACCAGTGACTCACGGCCTACCCGTACCCGGCCGCACCAGGGTCGCAAACGGCTACCCGTACCCGTACCTGGCCGTGGACGGGTAGCCGGGTATCGGGTAGGGTATCGGGTACCCGGTTGCGACCTCTGCTCTGTAGATAAGCAACACTGGTGGAGGGGAAGGTAAGGGGGGCAACGTCTGACACAAGCACAATACTTCGGATATACGCACAGCAGGACTTGCTGCCAAGGGGTGTGATTGTATCCACCTTCTGCTGTAAAGCTTTTTAGTCAATTCTGTTTGTGTAAAAGGGGGAGTTTGGCGTCCCTGTGCTGAGTGCACTGCGCCATGAACCTGGCAACAATGAGTTGGATTCCCAGCCAGGGCTAACATCAGTGGCGAGAAATATCTGAACCGGTCCTGGGACCCCCCCCCCCTCCCTTACTTCGCCAACCCATACTGAACCAGGATGGTGAAGTATGGCCGAAACAAATGCCCGTTACAGAACGAACGTGGAGTCCTTTGTTCAGCGTTCGATTGACAAAGGAAGGAATTTGTTTTTATTAATATTCTTGCTGTTATGTAAAACTGTCGAAGCAGTGACATACAGTGTTACCGCACTGTGTGATCACACTCTGGTACAGGGCATTAAACTATAAAGCTGTCAATCCAGCTTAGCGTTCAAAAGGAGGGCGCACTCAATTGACACCTTCCCTGTAACATGACAGACGCCCCCCCCCAAATAATTGATGAGTTATAATGTTCCAGGATTATAATTAGATTCAAGAATCAATAATGTTTTTGCATCAACACTTTTCAACTAAAGCTTGAAGTGCAAATGCATTAAAAAATATGTGTGTTTGCAGCAGGTCACGATAACTCTTGTAAAGATGATCCAATGTGAACTAAACGTCGGTAGAAAGTTGGGTTTGCTACTGGGGGCTTGCCCTACAGCAAACTAGTCACACCGATCAAGGGGTGGCCAAAACTTGGAGTAGAAAACCAGCTAAAAAAGGAAAATCCTTGTCGACCAAGGGGACGATGTCAAACGTTACGTGCTCGCCTCCCCTGCCGATGACGTACTTTATGCAAGACATCATCTTGCTGCACGGCTTGGAACATGACATCTGTGAAAAAAAGCTTCATAGCTCATCAGATTTGTCCAGGATAAAAAAACATTCCGATTCTGACTTCATTGCTTTCGTCAACCAGGCTTTATCCTTTTCGCACCAGTTTGGTTACAGAATCCACGTATGTATGTGTATTATTTTGCTTCCTTGTTATATTCCCATTCACTTGTTGATCTTATCGTCTCCGATAAACAAAACCCCGACCACAACGGCATGTGCAACGACTCAAGAGCCCCCTCTCACTGCGCTGTACGGAGTGGCCGAAAAGGGCACTTGAAGTGTTTTAACCTTCATGGCAAGACAGACCGCGGCACCGTGGGCACAGACAGAGAGAAAAAACACGAGGGGCGCGCGGTGGGAGCTGGCAGGGGGAAGTGGGGCAAGCACGCCCGTTGTGTTCGTATTTATGGAGCCTCTAAATCAGGCGGTGAGGAACCTCCGCCTGCAGGCCAGATGCAGCCTACGACTTCGTGTCTATATGGCCCGTGTGGCCACGTGAGGCTGACCACTTCCAAACAACTCACAAACAATATTTGCCCATCACTGCACGCATCTCAAGCTTCCACTGGGCGGGCACTACATTTGACCAGGTGAAAAAAATATATCGTTTTAGGGCGATCGGTCTCCTCCGTCGCCGAAACAGCTGTGACTGACGCGTGGCTCGACAAAAGTTATTTGAATTTTCTATTCGTACCTCCGCAGGGAAAAAACAAGAGCGGGGTGCCCGAGTGGACAGTGAATTCAATTATCGCGATAGTGTGAATTGTGCGGCGGCAGCGCCAAATGTCACACGAGCCCGATCAATTTTTCAGCTGAGCTCCAGAAATAAACAACCTGGCACTGTCGCTCCACCGCTATCACCACACAACGCCAGGATCAACAGTGTCTCTCCCCACTTGTCCAGCTGTTTGCTCAAACATTTACCGCATTCGCACAGCCAGCGGGAAAGCGTGCTGGCACGGTGCCCGCCTCTCAGAGAGGCCAGGACCTGGCCTGCCTTGTGCACCCATGCCCATACATTTGAAAGCCACGCTGAACCCAGGTGCGGCCATGATCTCACAGCGTGAAAAAGGAAGTGACTCAACTTAGTTTAACTGCCTCGCCCTGATTGTACATTTGAATAACGCAGCCTATGGAACGGAAACGTAATAATGCATAGATTCATTGATAAAAAAATATTCTTACGCTAACAATTATATGCATTGAATCATGCATGTAAGAATGTATTATTTATCATTTTAAACACTATTATTCTGTTACATTTATACGAACGGAGCTAGAAAAACTGAACGGGCAGGTAAGGCAATTTAGTGGTCAATTTTACTTAATTAAACTAACAAAAAGATCACGTTAAACAATGCATACAAAGCGTTCAAAATTAGACGCAGACAAGAATCCCTCAATCAACTCATCACACGAAGTTGTGGTATGTATGATGTACTTCTTTCACACTATACCTAGCCAATCGCGCTAATCGGAGGTGTGGAATAATCCTACGAATCGGTGGGGGAACTGTACCATCGCCCGCCAGCTTTACAACAGTTTTGATTTACACAGCAACTAAACACTACAGCATCTCAAGATGCGGTGCGAAACATGAGTGCGTGTGCACCAAAGGGAACAACCACCGAAATTGGGATGCAAATGTAATGTGACATATTTAAAGCAAGGTGAAAATTAAGCAGCCTCGCCGGTAGAAGAGAGGGAGTCAGACGTCATGGGTATAGGAGAAAGAGCCACGGACTTGAACGAAGAGCATCAGGCTGCACGGATAGACGGGGGTTGGGAATTCCAGGCAGCAGTAGTAGCAGCAGCAGCAGTAAAGAAGGAGTGACCTCCCACTAAGTGAAGTTGCCAGACGTTTTTGAGAGATGGACGTGGTTACAGGAGAGCAGATCGTGCGTGTCGGGGAGTTACGCGAAAAAAGATGGAGGGGGCGGGCAGAGAGAATTTTGCACAGTGGCCATGATTTTCATTTAAACATTGACTATGGTAATCTTTGTTAAAAAGTAACTTTTAGCTGACCTCACCCTGGAGCCATGGATGGCAGGGTTGAGGAGCCTGAGGTGCTGAAGAGGGGAGGGGGTGAGGAGGGGAAGAGTTGAGGTTGTGAGGAGGTGAGACCAAAACCCACGAATCCTCATGGCTCATTAAGCAGGGGCACACAGACCCAGGACCTATTACTCACTAATCCAGGGCAGGAAGAACCGGGCTGTTCCTAGGCCAGTGAGCATACAAACAAGAAAATAGTTGTATGAGCATCTGGGTGGGCGTGCTTCTATTTCCGTTTGGCAGGGAGCTGACTGGGCAAAGTTGATGTAGTCATGTCCAGCTTGTTGAGCGAGCCAATAAGTGGGCGGCGGCAGGAGTAGTGTGGTGGATATCTGAAACTCTGCCAGAAAAGTGATGGAAGCGGGCATCGATGCGGTCCACGGTTTTACATTTGTGACCGGTTCTACTTGAGGGCTCTTCTTGATCGACACACCAGCTTGGCGTGCACTGCGTTGTGCGATCCAACATGCATAACGGTTTTTTTTTCCGTGATTCACGCTTGTGAAATACCCCCCTCCCTTGGAACACAATAAAGAAAAAGACCTTTAATCACCCAGCAATGCAGCACTGGGTGATGCATGAATTCCCCCCCCCACCCCCCCTGTTACGTGGAAGTCAAAACGCCCAAAGAAAACCCTGCGCACACATGAGGGATTTTGACATTCAAATCTGCAAATGCATTCCAGAATCCACTGGCTGTGATTGACAACTCAAGGCCACAACATCTGATATTCCCAGGTGGTCTCTCCCACCCAACTACCGACCAATCTCTCACCTGCTTTAGCTTCCCGGATCCAGTGAAAATCGGGCACAATTATTCATCGGAATCATAAAACCGAGACTCCTCGTCGGCCTTAGCAATGCCATTTTGATTTATGTAGCGTCTGATTGTGACCGAATCCAAACATGTTGTACAGATAGGCGAGGACGTGTGTGTCTTGGGAGCAGGGGAAATACGAGGAGTAATTTTTGGGGTTAACAGAATCAGAATCTTTATTTATCCTGAAGAAATCTGATGAGCTATGAAGAGCTTTTTCACAGATATTCCAATACAGGCAGGCCAGAAAGTTACTACAAACAATAAAAAAAAGTTCAAGTGCAAAGTATAGAAAAGATAAACAAGTAACTAAAAATAAAGAAATTAATTTGAACTCAACTGTTTTTATCTTACCAGGTAAAGCCCACATAGCTATATAGTTATTTTTAAGAAGCGACCTGGCCACAAATGATAGCTCAACGAAGTGACTTATCACGTGGACAATTTATAGCAACCAAATCATCTAAACGCGTGATGTTGATTCTAAATGTGGAGGGGGAAATACGCAAAACTCTAAATATACAACAGGTGCCAGAGGAGACGGGTAAGAAGGTGACTTGATGGAGGAGGAGGGGAGAAGGCACTTTGTCGAGAGAGAGTCAGTCACAGGCAGACGAGGAGAGAATGGCCTGGCTCAGGGGAAATTGCGTGGAAAGCTAAGGGCGATAGAGCACGCGCGCACGCGCGTCACCCGACCATTGCTGAGATGCGTTCCGAGTAGCGGTCAGACTGCCGAGATAACAATCCCAGTTCTCACGCGCAGATGGCAAGGGAGTTGCCTCAAATCAGACAGGTCAGCAGAAACCGGCCAACACGTACACATACATTGCATTAATCCAGTCAATTCCAGCTAAGAGATGTTAATCGTTAATTCCTAGATCCAGTCCCTGACAGAGGTGCTCGTGCACCGACTGTGTCCGCGAGAACTCTGAAGGGCATCCTGTGAAGGCGCGCAGTGTCCATCTGGGTTGTCGCCACAACGAGCTTAGCGAGAAGTGAGTTACGAGTTCATAATCAGCAGCAGCCGTGATCCATTCACCACTGGATTGGGGCCTCCCCCCGCCCCAAGCCCCTGCCACCTCTCGCAGTCTCCCAATGATGCAACAATCTATCTGGCTCCCGCGCACGAGCTGATTTCAACCCTCGACATCATCGAGGGCACGTTCCCTTCTTTGGTTGTCTTTCCGTTGTAAGGTTTCACCAAGGAGCTGTCATCCATTCGAGCGACAAGGTGGGTGAATCCTCATTCGCGTAGTGGAGCGCCGCGATGGCGAGATGTTCACTACATCGCCTGGTATGCAGGAGGTCGTGGGTTCGATCCCGACACCGACTCCTGTATATTTCAAGTTTGTATGTTCTCCCGCTCTCCCCGTGGTCGCGTGGATTTTTCTCCAGGTCCTCCGGTTTTTCCCTCCGCATTTATAATAAACATCACGCGTTTAAGAGTATTTGGCTGCTATAAATCTCCACGTGATAACCCAATTCGTTGAGCTATCATTTGCGGCCAGGTCGCGAATAGCTGTGGGCTTTACCTGGTAAATAAAATAGTTTAGTTTAGTTAGGGTGATCTAAAGCTGACCTGTGGCCTAACCTCTTACCTAAAAACAATATAACTGTGAAACTGCCGCTAAGATTCAAAGAATCATGGCAACAACACAGACCTGACGAAGCAATAAGTCAACCATTGCACGAAGGAAATAAGTTAGTTACCTAGGCTTGGTTGTCACTTGAGGGTAAAAGTTAATCATAGGCATGTAACAATGTAATGAGTTATTGTTTTAAAATTGATTCCTATGTTCGTTATATGTATAATTATGCATGTTATTTAAAATGTATGTAAAAACAATTGCTAAATATATGTAGGATAAAAAAGAGGTCAAACTGTACGACGAGGAGAGAGTGAGTAACAATACAAACAAGATGCTAAAAATTAGAAGGGAAACTGATAAAAAATAATTTGGACCGATCTGTGACCACAAATCATGGAATTCATACAGTTGCCAAGGAAAGGGATGGGTGTAGATTAATTTATACACACCTCGTGAATGATCTAAAGCCGGCCAGGAGGTGAAGAAATAAACGTGAAACTTCACACATTACATCACACCAAGGCACGTGACCATCACACGATAATTACAAGAGTAAGACAATCGCACAGGCTCGTGGCGGAGGGAGTAAAGGTGAACATTTTCACAAATGCACCGGAGCCTGCCATTCTACCGAGTGAGCGAGGGCATGGGGCAAGGGCAGGGAGAAAGGGCATGGAGAGCAAGCGAGGGCATGGGACGAGCGAGGGCATGGGGCGAGGGCATCTCCCCCCCCTTCCAAAGATTTTAAGGATCGTCACAATTCAAGGTTTGAATTGCAATCTCATTTGTCTAGTTTTCACAAATTAATTTAAATTACCCATAACTTGTTTCTGTTCGATCCTTTAGCCTACATCAGCATACCATTACCAAACAATTCACATAAGTGGTAAGCAATACAATCTAGCACTCCGCAATTTGACGCGTGTATCTAGAACATAAATAATCGATTCCAATCGATGATTTGATGCACTAGCACATGGCTTTTTACCATCAGTAAACAAACACCATGGGAGTATTGTTTAAGCAGGGTGTGTGTGTGTATATATAGACTTGGGCCAGGCCAAAGTGAGCCGGAATATGCCCCGATCTCACCAGATCTCGGAAACTCCACAGGTTTAAGCCTGGATAGTGCTTGGATGGGTGGCAACCACGCACAATTCATGTGTTATAGTCTGCTTCTGGGCTATATCATGTGATGGGTAGTGAAGCAAAATCCATCGTTGTAGAGGAATTCTATACTAAACTAAAACACATTTTTTTTTATTTTACCACGTAAGGCCCATTGAGCTATATAGCTCTTCTTCTTGGTTCTTTCGGTAAAGTCACGTAGAAGGGAAATAATATATAAAATAAATAAAACATAATAAAATAATTGTCACGACGTTTCGGCCACAATGCAAGCAACCATCCTCAGGTGAAGAACAGGTCTGTCGGAAAGACAGCGTCTGAATGGGCACCACCAGGCTTGGCAGCGTATATTTAAGCG
>CM025675.2:6520790-6531855 GCA_014621495.2 Entosphenus tridentatus
TTTTCAGTTTCATTTATTAGGTATAGCCCTGTGAGCCATTCGGCTCTTGAATCGGGTGCAACCGCAACAAACAAAAACATGAACAAGAAAACATCTTAAAGTGACTACGCGCAAACAGAAAAAGTCTTCCAGAAAAAGCACCCTACACCAACGCTGTGTGCAAAAATCCCAGTGGGATGCAAGTCAAACAATAACAACCATAAGGCAATTTAGATTAAAGTTATCAGTCTAACTCTGTACTACAACAAACATAATGGCTAAATCAAAAGTTTTCGAAATCACCAAAATAAAGCTATGAAAGCAATGTAACAGTGATCATAGGAACTGCGATTGAAATGTTACAATAAACGATTTACATAACGTGTACCACCAAACTTTGCAGCCATATCTGGCTGCATGAGTCACTCCATAACAGCAGGAGTATCAGTAGGTAGCAGCGTAGGGGCAGGGGGACCTTCGCCGCCCCCGCCCCCCCCCGTGGCCGAAGCTACGAGTTGGGGCCCCCTTGACAACCACCATGGGGTTTGTTTTCAACAAGAGTGTGCAAACAAACGTATTTTGCCAAGACGGAGTGCCCCTACAGCGTTACACGTTCGAAACCGTGAGCGTAACGATGTGAATTAGTTCAGAGGAGCGGCGAGATACAATATCTTGGGTGCGACCGTGCGAGATAAATCGAATATTGGGTCCCCTGATCGATTGCCGCACCCCCTGAGCTGAGAATGTCGTTCCGCCACTGGTTTCCATATCTCTGGGTCCGTCTCTCCATGTCTCTTAACGTGTATTATTCAATGTCCGTGTCTGTATATCGCTGCGTCTCTGCATCAATGTCTCGTTGCGCTATCACGGGCGAGAAGAAAACTAGACTTGATTGACTGGTAACCAGCGGTGTCGAGATCGGCCTCTGTGGAGGAGGCTCGTGAAGGACGCTGCTCCTGGGCAGTTGGAGGCAGTCGCCCTACAACAACAACCGAGGGCGGAGGGGCGACGCTCACAACAACGAGCGGAGCGCCGGGCAGGTAAACGCAGCGAGGTGGCACAGTGGGAAGTACAGGTGGTGCATCGGCCAGTCATTTCACTCAGTCAGCCCATGGCACCTGAGTCTGTGCCATGACCTCCTGCAAGCAGCAAGCCTTCGACACATCACGTGTCCTCAAAGTGCACATAGCCTGGCACAAGCGCCGTGAGGACGCCACCGCCACTTGCCGTTGTCTGACTATGTCACTGGCAGCAGCAGCAGCAGCGTTCAATCCACACCGACTTCTAAGAGACCCTTAAAGGCTGAAACCTCTTTGACCTCGAGCGACACTGAACGTGGCTCGCAACATCAAAGTCACGGTCGTTTTGCGCCCGTGAAATACCGCGCGCGTTATAAATTGCATTTCTTTTTGTTTTGCTTTGTTATGAATCGATGTCTGGCTTATTTTAGCCTTCGGACAGAGCCGGCAAGTCGGCTGATGGATCCGCTCCGATGAATCGTAGGCCAGGTGACCGCCGCTGGGCGCTCATCGCTTGATCCACGGTCGCAGATGGGAGAGAAGCGACCGTAGACAATTGGGGATAAAACGAATTGTGGATAAGAGACGAAAAGCGTTCAAACAAAGAGTACACACAATTTTTTTGGGGGGGGGGGGACGGCATGAATATGTAGACCATCCTGCAGCGAGTCAGCTTTCACGGCTCATTAGTCGGTGAGTCTGGGTTTAAAACCTCTTACACAATACACACCGTGACAGGGCGGTGGTGGCATTAGTGTCCATTTATAGCAGACGAACACTCGAAGGCCATGCTCAGCGGCAACAACAACCGCTTACAAATAATTTGTTTACTCAGGAAAAGGCCTCACCGAGTCGCGAGACCCACGTCTCTCTTCGCGTCTGCCGCAGTGCAATTCCCAGCAGAATGCGTCTGCGTTTAGCCGTTGTTGTTGTTGTTCGAACAGACCAAATTCGCTAATCTTCTTGTTTCTTTCGGTAAAGTCACGTAGAAGGGAAATAATATAAGAATAAAAATAAAACATAATAAAATAATTCTCACGACGTTTCGGCCACAACGCAAGCAGCCGTCCTCAGGTGAAGAACAGGTCTGTCGGAAAGACAGCGTCTGAAAGAAGGTGAAGAACAGGTCTGTCGGAAAGACAGCGTCTGAAAGTCTTTCGGACAGACTTGTTCTTCACCTGAGGACGGCTGCCTGCATTGTGGCCGAAACGTCGTGAGAATTATTTTATTATGTTTTATTTTTATTATTTTATTATTTTTCTTCTACGTGACTTTACCGAAAGAACCAAGAAGATGAATCCCTGCAGTCACGAAAGCTTTAAATCGAAATTAAACTTCGCTAACTTTACTTCGATACCTTCCCACGCTGCTTACTACCTGCTACGTGGCAGCTTTCAGACACGTGGCCGTTAAAGTATAACCAGTGGGGCAAAAAATTAACCAGTAAAAACAAAGTTTTTCACTATAAATCCTTTATATGCGTGGCGGCTACAGTCCTCTAGTCCTCTGGCTTGAGATGGCTGCCACCTATGGGTCAGATGATTGCAGCGCAAGCATTAAGCAATTGGTAATTAAATATAATATTTTTGTCCTAAAAAGTGTAAAATTTTGGAAAAAAAATTCATGAACATTATTGTCACGCACAACGAGTCTGTGTGGAAAATGTCAGCTCGATTGGATCACGGAAAGTGGGTTAAAAAACGACCGAAAGATTTGCACGGTCGTAAGCGCGCAAGCAAGCACCCAAGCAAGCAAGCAAGTGAACTTAATATAAAGGATTTTTTTAAAAACCTCTAAGTGCTGCAGAGATGTGTGCTGAGAATGACATTGCGAGGCAGAAAGAGGAATGTGCGGATTAAAAAACGTACTCAGGTTAATGGCATCGATGAAACATTTTTTTAAGAAAAGTAAGCAGAGGCTTAAGCTGGACACGTCGCTACAAATCATGTTGATGATGATGATGTTGTTGATGCTGACACTTCACGTGGCCTCAAGGTGCACATGGCCTGGCACAAGCGTCGTGGTGACGCAACCGCCACTTAGTGGCGAATGGCGGTTGTTGTTGTTGTGTGATGCTGGTCGCGAATAAACACGGAGTGGCAACCGGCCAAGGAATGGAACGCATCGGAGGGTGAACAACCACCGTGGAGATGGAGCGATGAAATGGGTCCCTGAGACGGTGCTGGGTGGATCATCACATCGCAGGATCGTGAGAAGTGGCGGCGGCTTTGGGAATCCTTCATCCAGCAGTGGATTGATCAGGGCTGATGATGATGAACTTTACGGAACAAAATGCATTTAATATATAACAAAACAATTAAACACACACACACACACGTGGATTTACGGATTTAAAAAAAAACTATCTTAAGCCGCCTTAGTGGCTGTTTGCGCCCTTAATTGGACAAACATGGCTCCGTCAGCGCAGCTATTAGCAAGTTAATCCCAGACCTCGCGGATTAGCGAGATCAAATCTTTTAACCGAGAAAGCATGCCACATGCTATATTATGAGTTACCATCATCAGCAGCAGTTGCAAGGATCGGTAGCTTGTAGAGAGGGCTTCCTCCAGTAACAGACTTTTGAACATCGATACAATTTCTGTCAAACAAACAACTCGCCATGATGGTGTAACGGTGGACAGTGGTTGATCAACTGTGCTACGAATTTCTTTATGTAGACTTGAAGGAATATGATGGGCTGTAAAGCTCTTCATTCACTGATGTCCATTAAGGGCGGGTCAGAAAGTTACCAGGTAAGGTCCGCTGAGCTATTTAGCTCTTTTTCAGAAGCGACCTGGCCACAAATGATAGCTCAACGAAGTTGCTTATCGTCTGGAAATGTATAGCAGCCAAATACTCTAAACGCGTGTTTCTAAATGTGGGGGGGGAAAAATGGAGAACCTGGAGAAAATCCACACAACCACGGGAAGAACATGCAAACATCCAAATATCCAGACATCAGGGTCGGGATCGTGTCGCAGGCGACGAAGTAGTTACAATCTCGACAGCCTGGCACTAGGTGAGGATTGGTAAGAAGAGGCTACGTGACTTTACCGAAAAAACTAAGAGTATGAATCCTTGCAGTCACGAAAGCTTCAAATCTAGAAAGAAGAGGCTACATCAGGGCCTCGACGATGCTGTACAGAGCAGCGTCTGTTTTCAGAGTGGGCGGTGGAGAGATGGGAGGGATTCAGAGTGGGGGTGTTCACGCATAAGTCACGTGACTTACAGGAGGAGGCTTGAGCTGATCTAGAAATGTAGAGTCATGCTGAGCCTTTCTTTATTCAATATTACGTGCTTCCGAAACAATTACAACGCTAAATAATGAAGGTGAGTTGCTTTGTGTTCCCAAGTTCAGATTTCGCAAAAGCACCCCAACCTGCTCTCCCGTTTGTCTATACCGCTTCATTTCAATCGCCGCCATAAACACGTGGCGAGATCGTTAACACAAATTAATCATTAGCGTACTTGTGAAGAATATACATTACGAAACAGATCAGCAGACACGCCGTCTCCTGCGAATGTCTCTCTTTCCCTATAACAATACAACATACAAATGTTGATTAAACTACTCATCAGCGCCAGCCGCCTTCTTTGAGTGTATCAATTCAACAGGATTAAGTAAGCACACGCGAAACTTTGAACCGGTTTCGAGACATATATAAATACATATATGGGGATGCCACTGGAAAACACAGGTCACTGTGTACACAGGTCTAAATATTAAACCAGACTCTTAATCCCCCCCCCAACACAGCCGTCTGGATGGTACAGACAAAAGGGGGCACGCGGATATCCATGACGTCGCCTACACTACCGGTCGGGGGCAAGTGTTGTTTGCGAGCACCTATTGGGGCCAGCACGCCACGCGCACACCGCGGGCAGGGGGGTGGAGCCATTGAGTGGTTGAGTGAGTGGGTGGTTGAGTAGTTGAGTGGGTGAGTGGGTGGTTGAGTGGGTGGTTGAGTGGGTGGTTGAGTGAGTGGTTAGTTGAGTAGGTGGGTGGTTGAGTGAGTGAGTGGTTAGTGATTTGGTGATTTCGAAAACGTTTTTTGGTTTGGCCATGTTGGTTTGTAGTAGTACGGAGTTAGACTGATGGCCTTAATCTAAGTTGTCTTGTGATTGTTGTTGTTGTTTGACTTGCATCCCACTGGGATTTGTGCACACAGCGTTGGTGTACGGTGCTTTTTCTGCAATATTTTGCTGTCTTTTCTTGGATTTTCTGTTTGCACATAGTCACATAGTCACATTAAGATGTTTTCTTGTTCATGTTTTTTTTTTTGCGGTTGCACCCGATTCAAGAGCCGAATGGCTCACAGGGATACACCTAATAAATGAAAAACTGAAAACTGAAACGAGGGGCGAGGTGGTTTGAACCACGCCCAGCAGCAGCTTTCGTGCTTAGTGTCTCCCCGTTGCTGATGTTCAGACACCGCACCGAGTCATCATTTAGGGCTGAGTCTACTTAGGGGAAGCCCAAGCTGCGGTGCAGATAATCACGATCGATGATTGCCGTGGACGTGAATCAAACACCACGACCTGAATTCAATTCCCGCTCGCGGCCAACATCGGTGACACCTTTCTGAACCGGTCGTGGGCCTCCCCGAGGTCCACCCAGCCTTAAACGTCGCCTAGACATCTGGTGCGGTGTGTCTAAACATCGGCAGTGGTGAACACAAAGGTGTCTGGGCGTGACACTGGCCACGGACTCCTTGTGCGTGCCGTGCCGGGTTTTGGTATTCGCTCGCTTACAGCACTCGTCCCAACAGTATGCTAACAAGTCTGACTACACCGGTGGAGCTTTTTCTCTTTGTTATAGTCGTAGAAATGCACATACGGTACACGGGCATTCATTGTTTTATTCGGGAGGGGTGTATGCCAAAAGCCACCTCTCATGCGCCCGTTTTTCCATGTGAATATCCCGCACACGAACACAATTTTCCCCAACAGCCTACGCAGGTGACACAGGATGATCTTTATCTTTGGAGACTAACTATGACGAGCACAGGGGCGGGTAACCAAAAGAATGTTTTTCGTCGAATTCGGTAACGAACTCAATATTTCAAGAGCCGCAATGCACTATGGTGAACACGAGACGGTGGTCGTGAATAAATAAACTATCGCGGAGCGGTCCTTAAAGAGCCGCCGAATGCTGCCTCGGAGCCGCCGGTTTGTGGATCTCCCCTTGACCGAGAAGAACGTGGATTCTGTGTTTTACACGCGCGCAGTCACTAGAATAAACAAAAAAAATAAAATAAAAAGATGTGCTCTCGTTCGTCAGTGTCTTGGCTTTCCCCAAACTCAAGACCCGGCTCAACTCCCTGGATCTCATCAGCAGCCAGATGTATTCATTCAATTATTGGTAGATTACCAAATGTTATTGGTAAGAACACTCCGTACAGAATGATGCAACCCCTAAGAAGCAATGATTAATCAGTTTGTAATTGTCTTTAGAGGTGTGGTTGCGGCAGTATACACACACACACACACAAAACAAAGATAGCCTGAACACACGTTTGGGGAAAGTGCTGTTAGCGAGCGCCTACCAAGGCCGCTTCGGCACACGACGAGTGAGTGGGTGGCTAATATCACGCCCGGGTTCTCGTTTAAGGCCGAGTTGACCTCGGGGAGGTCGAGAACCGGTTCAGATAGTCGCTGGGTCCGTCGTAGCGCAATGCACCACCGCTCCCCACACAAAGACAAAGATCCCCCGTATAGCCTCAACATACTTTTGGGGCAAGTGCTGTTAGCGAGCACCTACCAAGACACACACGGACACCCACCCACACACACACAGGGACACAGCCCACCCAGGCAATACGGTCATTCGATTTCAGAACTCAATGTCCCTGCTATGTGGGTTCATTCCGGATTAGGGCGCCTCGGGCGAGTCACAAGCAGCAGCCTCTGGGTAATGGGAGAGTGGATCCGAGTCATCTCGCTCCTACAATACTGCCCTGCCCCCCACACCACAGGCTCTCCCCCCCCATCCGCATTAACAATTATCACCCATCCCCCCTCCCCCCCCCACCAACCCCGTGCGCCAATTACATTTGCAAGTTCCGTGCGCCTATAACTACCATTCTGTCGTGACTATGCGAAAGCAGCCTTTGGCAACGGGGAACATCTCGATATTGAGGCATCACTGTTTGGTTCGTAAAGTTGGGCCCTGCTGATGAAATCCAGGAGGTCGAAACCCGCGTCCAGAGGTTTGCTTGCTGTAAATAATTGCTGCTCGATAATTCGAATTGTTTAAAGCCACTCTGCTGATTTAATGTTTGTTTTTATAATTTTTATTACCACTGGACGTTACCGTCCGTCGCCAGCCAGTCAGCCGGCGAAAAAAAAGACTTTGCTTCCTAAAATAGTACGAAGCGGAGAGACAAACTGGAGTTTTGTTTTTTTATTTTATAAACAGCGTTTGCTTTAACCCATGCGTAAAGGGTGTGTGTGCGGTATGACTCGTGGGGCTGGGGTAAGAGTGGGTGACGCAGTGTTCGAATCCGAGTTCGAATCCTGAACTTGCCTGCCATCAGTGGCGAGCAATATGTGATCTGGTCCTAGGCCCCCAAAGCCTCCATTGACCTCTACTGACCACCGCGGTGAAGTGTGGCCAAAGCAGGGTCCAACACGAAGAGGAATCGATCAAGCAGCTGGATGTACAAAGGATTCGATAATTATGCACGCGCATGCCCTTTACCCAGCGAAGCCTCGCTAATTCTCAAGAATATTTGCAGGAGGCTCCTGCGTTTTGATGTTTGGCCTCCGATTAGCATGGTTGGCTACTTACGGTGCGGTGCATACCGTGCGAAACAAGTTCAGAATACACGCGTACAAGACCAGTTTGCTCCACCACGCACAACAAACAACGAAGCTCCACCCAGATGGATTCAAGACGACATCGCTGCATTACCGTCCCCCTGAACAGGTTGCAGCCCGAGCCTTCAAACAAAAAAAATTAACCCGTAAAAACAAAGTTTTTCACTATAAATCCTTTATATGCGTGGCATCGGTTTAATTTTATTATTCATTTCTGTTTTTCTTGAGTAAGAGTTTCATTTTATCACATTGGTATTTTAAATTAAATATGAAAAAAAAAATTCCTAAAAAGTGGAAATTTTGGAAGAAAAAAAATTCACGAAAATAAATTGTCACGCACAACGAGTCTGTGTGCAAAATGTCAGCTCGATTGGATCACGGGAAGTGGGTTAAAAAACGACCGAAAGATTTGTACGGTCGTAAGCGCGCAAGCAAGCAAGCGCGCAAGTGAACTTAATATAAAGGATTTAAAAACGCGGGGGGTTCTCCCGGCACGAGCAGTGGACCAGGCACACCCCTTTGCTGAGCCGTGCGATCTCCGGCAAGTCCAGGCACGTTCCATTCGCTCGTGTAGATCATCTCTCCGCTTACCACCATCGGGGAGACCTTAGTGGAGATTGATCGGCCCGTTTCAAATGCAATGTCACACAAAGGTGAAGGCGAATAGCGACTCCTTAGGCCAAATGCTGTTTGCGGGCAACTATTGAGGCTGTAAAAGTACACGAGGAGGCGTTTGTGTCCAGCACCCACGCACAGCCGCCTCTGTATCCCCAATGCTTGTATGTGCTGTATGGATGTTGAACCTCTTTCGCACCGTACGCAGCACCACACCAGGTACTCTTTTAAAGCTGAGTGGACCTACAGGAGGCCGGGATCCGGCTTAGATATTTATCACTGATGTTGGCCGTGAGTGGGAATCAAACTCAGGTGGTCCGGGTTCACAGCGGAGTGCGCAAGCCATTGCCCTCCAACCGAACAAAAGACAGAGACCCCCCCTCCCCCCCATTTACATTTTGCCAGATTGTTGGGGAAAGCGCTGTTAGCAAGCACCGATAGAGGGCAAGTGACACGAGGTAGTGGGTGGCCGGCACCACGCCTGGCCGCCTTTGTCTCCTCAGTAGCGATGTTTACACACCGCACCAGGTACTCATTTGAGGCTGAGTCAACCTAGGGGAGGCCCAGGGCCGGTTCCAATAATCGTCGCCGGTGTTGGCCGTGAGCGGGAATCGAACTCGGGTCGCCGGGTTCGTAGCGCAGCGCCCTGCTAACCACTACACTACCGCTCCACACACACACACACCTTCATCACATACCTCCCCGCCTGTTTACATAAACACACACGATACACATGTGTACACACATACACATAACTAGGTCAAGTATGTAAATACTATAGGTATGTCGGTATTTGCGAATGGATGCCAGGGGTTACGTAACGCAGCGTGGTGAAGAGAGCGTGGGTGCAAAACGATGCGTGACACCCACATTGACCATACTTCCAATACCCCCCAGCCATTAAGTGACGGCGACGTCCCCACGTCCCCTGTGCCAGGCCAGGTGCACTTTGAGGCCACGTGAAGTGTCGAAGGCTCGCTGACAGGAGGAGGTCTCGGGACAGGCCCAGGTGCCGTGGGTCGGCTGACCATACTTCACCACCAATGTCACCACGCACAGGGCAGGGAGGGTTGTAGGGGGCGGGAGGGGAGCGTGGAGGGGGGGATAAATATTGGAACCCCCTTGGAGTGTCTCTGTGTGCGATGTTGTACCGCGCGTCGTGTTCGGCGCGACGTCCGACGTTTCGCAACGTGTGTCGGCGGCAACTTAGTTTCCTGATTTCTCGAGACTCGCCCAGTGGGGCTGAAAAGGGCGTGTTGGGACAAGTCTGCGATAGGGGTGCTTACGACCAACACTTGACTTTGCATTTCAAAGTCGATAAACGTGGAACCTTATTTATATATATTTTCACGTGCATAAGCGCGCGCAACGTACGCGCTTTGAACTTTTGTCGCGCCGCACGTAGCCGTGCCGTGCTAATCGGAGTCGCTAAACGTGCGCGAAGATCAGCACTGGGAAGACAAAGGCGGCCGGGCGCTATCCTGGCGAGGACAATGCCGTTGCAGAGTGACTGCCCGTTGGTTGACTCAAACGTGACCACTGTGGGGGGTTTTGAAATCCTTTATATTAAGTTCACTTGCTTGCTTGCTTACGACCGTGCAAATCTTTCGGTCGTTTTAAAACCCACTTCCCGTGATCCAATCGAGCTGACATTTTCCACACAGACTCGTTGTGCGTGACAATGCAAATTTTACACTGTTTAGGGAAAAAAAAAATTAATTACCAATTGCTTAATGCTGCCAGACAATCATCTGACCCATAGGTGGCAGCCATCTCAAGCCAGAGGACGAGAGGACTCTAGCCGCCACGCATATAAAGGATGTATAGTGAAAAACTTTGTTTTTACGGGTTATCTTATTTATTACACGCTTTCATTCAACTCACTCTGTCTGTTGTTGTTGTCGTATCCTCAAATCTTGTAGCTCAATTTTAACCCACTTCCCAACGTGGTATCGACTGCAAACTTGGTATACTTATGTCATACTGATGACAATACCATATTCTATCATAAAAATTTAAATAAAACATTTGTAACGATCTTTTAACACGCTTTCTATGAACTCATTCTGTTGTTGTTGTTGTATCCTCAAATATTGTAACTCAATTTTATCCCACTTCCCAATGTGGTATCGACTGCAAACTTGGTATACTTATGTCTCACTGATGACAATACTATATTCTATTATTAAAATTTTAAATAAAATATTCATTATTTTTTAATGTTATGTTTCGGCTTGGGTCTAATTGGCCACGCTCAAATGATGTTGGCTGTAATTGGCCACGGTCCCTTACGTTGTGGCAAGATTCGGGGCCACTTCCTGGAGTCGTGGAATTCTGCCATTACGAGTACGGTACATTTCATTAAAGCGTGTTTAAAAGTATTTTTAAATATTACTTATTTTTGGTGTTGTCCTTCCCGTAGCCACCAGTCCCTTCACACTCACAACTGACTCCCCTGCCATTACCTCCCGTGGCCGCTAGTCCACTCACACCACATGCAGGCTGACTGCCCTGCCATTACCTCCCGTGGCCACTAGTCCACTCACACTGCAAGCTGACTCCCCCTGCCATTACCTCCCGTGGCCACTAGTCCACTCACACTGCAGGCTGACTCCCCCTGCCATTACCTCCC
>CM025675.2:6531865-6550956 GCA_014621495.2 Entosphenus tridentatus
CTCCCCCTGCCATTACCTCCCGTGGCCACTAGTCCACTCACACTGCAGGCTGACTCTCTGTCATTACCTCCCGTGGTCACTAGTCCACTCACACTGCAGGCTGACTCCCCTGCCATTACCTCCCGTGACCACTAGTCCACTCACACTGCAGGCTGACTCCCCTGCCATTACCTCCCGTGACCACTAGTCCACTCACACTGCAGGCTGACTCCCCTGCCATTACCTCCCGTGGCCACTAGTCCACTCACACTGCAGGCTGACTCCCCTGCCATTACCTCCCGTGGCCACTAGTCCACTCACACTGCAGGCTGACTCCCCTGCCATTACCTCCCGTGGCCACGAGTCCACTCACACCACATGCAGGCTCTATTGTCACGTGCATGCGAGGGAGGAGCGCTGGTTTGGCGCATTGCTCTGATGTTTGTGCTACACAATGAACATGCAATGCATGCGGGGGGAGCGGTGTTTTTGGCGCACGCCGCGCTTTAAACTCGCCCAAACTCAGCTCGATGTCCCGCCCACGACTAACATCGGCGGCGAGTGACATCTGAACTGGGTGCGTGGGGTCTCCTCCATTCCTCCCCCCCACGCGCCAGCCCACGACGTGGGGGGGGGGGGGACGCCTTCATCTAGCAGTGGATTGCCACGTGCATGTCGATTATTGTATAATCGTGGCAGTTTCCCTGCTCTCTAGATTATGAGACGTTGCGGAAAGTAAGACGGAGTAGCGAGTTGTAAACATGTGGTCACGCACACCTGGGGGAGGGTGTGGGGGGGTTATATAACCCTGCCCTCCTCTCCCCACAATGTTTCCTTTAAACAACAGAGGGGGGAATTGTTCTTTGTTATTCTGAGCATTAAACAAATGAATTGGTGGTGCTGCTGCTGCTGCTGCCGCTGTTGCGTTGGCAGGGGCGCACAATCAATATTCACTACAACAATAACAACGCGTGGCCTTGAACTGATAACAATACTTAATATGTGACGTTTCAGGCAATGGCCCTTCTTCGTGATTTACGAGCTTTGGGAAAAAAAGGTCCGTTGGCCGAAACGTCGCCTAGTACATCTGAGGTTTGTTTTTACCTTGAAGGCCACGTGAGTGTTATGGACGAACCGTGGTTGGAATTGTTCTTTTTTTTTTACGTATTACATATACACACACTTCGTTGAATAATGGAAAGGCATGATCGTAACTTTGTTAAACGGACAGAATGCTTCGAGTAGTGGGGGTTAGACTGCCCTCTGTACCGCCAGCACCACTTGAATGTTCATCTCGTGGCGCGTGCCGTAATTGTAAACAGCATCGGGACAGATTGTTCTTGGCAAATGATAGCAAAGCTGCACACGTTACCCAAGTGCACTCGTAGTATTAGTAAGAGTGTAATGTGTGGGAGGGGAGGGGGTTCGCTCCATCTTACGTAATTATCCACCCCCCTTGTATATAATAAGGAAACTCGGCTTCACGAACAGCATGCAGTCTGCATTTTGCAACGGCGGTGCTGGGATAGTTTTGCACGCACGAAGATGTAAGTCGGTTTGATAGGATAGTAATGCTACTGTGGCTGTGTAACAATTTTTTTTTTGTTCCTGGGTAGTAAATGTTATTTTCCAATTGCTTATGCCTCAAAAGTACAGAAAATGGCTGTTATACCCCACAAACTTTGCTTTTGTGACTAGGATACAAAAACAAAGTTAATCATCCACTCCATTATTAACACTGTGGAACAAATTTATTTATTTTTTGTTCCTGGATAGTAAGTGTTATTTCCTAATTGCGAATGCCTCAAAAGTATAGAAAATAGCTATTATTCCCCATAAACTTTGCTTTTGTGAGCAGGACAATGATATGTTGAAATGTACCCATTTTCAATGAGAAAACGTGTGCATTTGTGTCATTCCTTTACATAAACTCCTGGTCACAAAAGCAAAGTGTGTGTGGAATAATAGCCATTTTCTATACTTTTGAGGCATAAGCAATTATAAAATAACAATTACTACCCAGGATCAAAAATCGTGTTACACAATTATGAGATGGGAGCGGTGGTGCAGTGGGTTAGCGCGCTGTGCTCTTTGTGTCATTAACAGCAGCAGCAGCAGGATCACTCCGCTGCTGGATGAAGGCCTCCAAGCCACCGCCCCCCCCCCCAACTCTTTAACGATCATGCGATGGTGTAACAAAGCACGGAGTACAAGCACACGAACACATTTCACGGCTCCATCACCGCGTGGTGATGGACTCTCTGGACGGGGCATGTTCCTCGACATTTGACTGCCATTCCGTCAACCAGTCTCGACCATTGGCCATCATCATTGGCATCAAGCGCACTGGTAGCCATGGTGTGACGTGACGAAAGCCCGTCTCTTTTCATAACAGACAACACGGAGATGCTACGGTGGCGAGATGTTAACTACCTCGCCTGGTATGCAGGAGGTCGTGGGTTCCATCTTGACCCTAACGCCTGCTATATATTTAGAGTTTGCGTGTCTCATCATCATCATTATCACGGTGGCTAAAAGATGTTAACTACCTCGCCTGGTATACAGGAGGTCGTGGGTTCCATCCTGACCCTAACGCCTGCTATATATTTGAAGTTTGCGTGTCTCTCTCATCATCATCATCACGGTGGCTAGGAGATGTTAACTACCTCGCCTGGTATGCAGGAGGTCGTGGGTTCCATCCTGACCCTAACGCCTGCTGGATGTTTGGAGTGTGCATGTTTCTCTTTCCGTGGTCGCGTGGATTCTTTCACCGGGTCCTCCGGTTTTCCCTCCACGTTTAGAAAAATGCGTTCAGAGTATTTGGCTGCTATAAATTTCCACGCGATAAGCCGCTTCGTTGAGCCTTTATTTGTGGCCAAGTCGCTTCTGAAAAGAGCTACATAGCTTGGTGGGCTTTATCTTTATTCGGTCACAGTTCCTTTGATCACTGTTTCATTGCTTTTATGGCTTTATTTTGGTGATTTTCGAAAAGTTTTTTGGTTTGGCCATGTTTGTTTGTTGTAGTACAGAGTTAGACTGATGGCCTTAATCTAAGTTGTCTTGTGATTGTTGTTGTTTGACTTGCATCCCACTGGGATTTTTGCACACACTCTTGGTGTACGGTGCTTTTTCTGCAATATTTTGCTGTCTTTTCTTGGATTTCTGTTTGTACATAGTCACTTTAAGATGTTTTCTTGTTCATGTTTTTGTTTTCTGTTTGTTGCGGTTGCACCCGATTCAAGAGCCGAATGGATCACAGGGCTATACCTAATAAATGAACTTGAAACTTGAAACTTAATCTAGTAAAATAAAACTATATTTAGTTTAACCTGTGCTTGCGCAATCTGTTAATCTTTAATCCACGTGTTCCTCTTTCCAAGCATGCATATCGACGTGCTTTCGTATGCATGTCTTTTGAACTTCTTGCTCAGATATGCGGTGGAAGGATAACAAACTAAACACAAAAAGCAGTTCTAAAGAAACGAGTTCTCTTTTCGATTTAAAGCTTTCGTGACTGCAGGGATTCATCTTCTTGGTTCTTTCGGTAAAGTCACGTAGAAGGGAAATAATAAAATAATAAAAATTTAACATAATAAAATAAGTCTCACGACGTTTCGGCCACAACGCAAGCAGCCGTCCTCAGGTGAAGACCAGGTCTGTCGGGGAGACAGCGTCTGAATGAAACACCACCAGGCTTGGAGCGTATATTTAAGCTGGGTTGGAAGGGGAAGAGCGCCTTGACAAAATAATGTGCATATCAAGAGGAATTTAGCATATTTATGGGAAATGCAGATATGTGATTAGTACTACTTGTGAAATGCGTAGGAGGTGGACGGGGGGTTTTCAAAGTCATATTATGCCCGTGCATTATGCAGGATGAAGATGCACATGACGCCTCTGATTGGTCCATCTCCCTCCTCACGCTCGCTGCTTTTGCGCACTCGTTCAGCCCTTGCTCAATGCCCTCGACTCGGCCTGCAAGTGAACGTCGCCTCTTGCGCCACCACCACCACCACGACGGCAAGTGGGGGGTGGTGAGTGGGAGGGGGGTCACACTGCCTCGTTCCGCCCGACCCTGCCCCGACTCGCACCCCACCGCCCGCCACCCCTGCCCAGCACCCCCCAGCCCAGCAGGGCATGCCCGAGTTCACTGGGTCGTGGAGGCCCGATTTGACCATCCACAAAGACAAAGACCCACCCGCTATAGCCTCTAACAACAGGCTGTAGGGGCCAAGTGCTGTTTGCGAGTAGCACCGTTTAAGGCCCGCACGGCACACGAGAGGATGGGTGCACCAGCGCCAGTGGCGGAGCGGCATAGTAATCGGGCGGCGCATCCGTGTACATTGTTAAACAAATTCATGGGCGACACTGCGTTGGCGGCGGAGCAAGAACAGGAAGCTTCTTGAGCAAAATTCAACGCTTATCAGGCCCCACGGTGTAAAGTGCAGTTTCCAACTCTTATTTACCCACGATCTCTCTCTCTCTCTCACCTATGTATGTGGTATGGAGGAGGGGCATTGCCTGCAACGTCGCCTATTATATCGTTTTTTTTACTTTTTAAGATCGTTGCTATTGATGAATGCGTTACGTTTTTGTTGACTAATCGCCATCTGTGTCCATCCGCGCGGTTTACTCCGGGTGCTCCGGCTTCCCCCTTCCTCCCTCCCACGTGTATAATATGAATAATAACACAACTCATTATTGATTGGCTGAAAAGATCTTTTACGAAAACATATAAAAACCCAATGTAGCAGCAGGACTCTGCTGAGAGCCCCCATGGTTCAAACGTGGCGAGATGTTAACTCCCTCGCCTGGTATGCAGGAGGTCGTGGGTTCGAAGCCCACCCTGGTGCCTGCTATATATTTTAAGTTTTCGTGTCTCTCTCTCTCCCCGTGGTCGCGTGAAAATTTCTCCGGATCATCCGGTTTTCCCTCCACATTTATAATCAGACTGCGTTCAGGGTATTTGGTTGCTCTTAATTTCCACACGATGATAAGCCACTTCGTTGAGCTATCATTTGTAGTAGCAGGTCGCTTCTGGAAAACAGCTACACAGGTATACCTGGTAAAATAAAAATTAACCCGTAAAAACAAAGTTTTTCATTATAAATCCTTTATATGCGTGGCGGCTAGAGTCCTCTCGTCCTCTGGCTTGAGATGGCTGCCACCTATGGGTCAGATGATTGCCTGCCACCATTAAGCAATTGGTAATTAAATATAAGAATTGTTTGCCTAAAAAGTGTAAAATTTTGGAATTTTTTTTCACGAAAATAAATTGTCACGCACAACGAGTCTGTGTGCAAAATGTCAGCTCGATTGGATCACGGGAAGTGGGTTAAAAAACGACCGAAAGATTTGCACGGTCGTAAGCAAGCAAGCGCGCAAGTGAACTTAATATAAAGGATTTTAAAATACATTTGCACGCGGTATTTTTAAATACGTTTTACACTTTAACCCGCGGGCAAAGTGATTCCGATGCTACGAGCAGCTGCCACCAGAGGGCTCTGCAGGCGCGGCGAGGCGACACGGAGAGACACGGAGAGAGAGAGCGAGAGAGAGAGACCACGGGCATCGTGACCTCAACCAGTGCACCCATGAACAGCGTGTCCCCTGTGCTGCTGCTGCTGATGTTGTTGCTTGCGGTGTTGTGGTTACAGTGAGTTCTGGGACTTCTGTATGTGTTGTTGTAATAACTTTAATGTCGCCAAGTGTTGGGGGGATATGAATTGTTGTTCTCGAGAAATGGTCGTAATTAATAATAATAAATGAGCTTCTTTGGCTCGGTTGGGCTTATGTCTGAAATAAACTGACTATTGTATCGATGAAGACAAAGATCCCCCTGATGCGCTTTAACAGACGGTTTGGGATAAGTGCTGTTAGCTAGAATCGATGCACTCCACCACAGACTCAATGGGGGATTGCTCCTTCTCCTCTGATATGTATACTGGAGGAATCCGAAGAGCTATAAAGCTCTTTTTGCACCGAACGTGCTCATACCGTCCGCGTTTTGAAGGCTTTTTGCTCAAGAGCTACCTACCTATCCTCCAAACAATTAAGAACATTTTACATTACGCAACGTTTCGGGCAATGACTCTTCTTCATAGCACAGAGAGATACAAAAATAGAGAGATCAAACATTAGTTGGAGACCGCGGGTGCCTGATAAGAATGACATTTAAAGAAAATGTATCCTGATGAGCAGTTTTAAAATTGGCCAGTTATAAACAGTTTACCTAATAGAAGAGGTTACGTGTAAAAAAAAACAATGTAGATTTGAAGCTTTCGTGACTGCAGGAGTCCATGATCTTTGGTTATTTAGGTAAAGTCACGTAGGTAGAAATACAATAAAATAAAACTTATAGTAGAAATAAAATAAAACTTGCTCAAGAGCTACTTACCTATCCTTATAGTTTTTTTATTTCTTATAGTTATATTTTAAAAACTTATAATAGGTAGAAATTAAATAAAGCTATAAGTTTATTTTTAAGTTTTATTTTATTTCTACCTACTATAAGTTGTATTTTATTTTATTTATACCCACGAGACTTTACCGAAATAACCAAAAAGCATGGATTCCTGCAGTCGCGAAAGCTTCAAATCTATATTAAAATAAAACTTCTAGTAGGTAGAAATGAAATAAAACTTACATAAATAAAACTTATAGTTTTATTTCATTTCTACCTACGTGAATGTACCGAAAGAACCAAAGAGCATGAAACAATATAGAGTACAGACTTCATGGATAAGCTGCTCAAAACTTCGCCCAGTCTTAAAGCTCAAAATGTTTCGGGCCACGTTGTAATTGACGACCGTGGTGTTGCTTTGTTATTGCTGGTATCTGTGCTGCTCGTGCACCACCAATGCCAAGGAAGCTTAATTGCTATGTACATATTTACAACGAGTGTATATGCATATGCATAGTAGTTTATGCACATACCGGGAGACGGTGGTGGAGCAGCATCAGACGCACTGCGGTCTAAACCCGGCCAACTGGAGTTCGATTCCCGACCACGGCTACCATCAGTGGCGAGTGATATGGAAACCGGCCCTTTGTTTACCACCCTCCCCCTCCCGGCCGCCCCTTTCGACCAACGTAGTGAAGTATGGTCAAACGGTACCCACGATCTAACAGAATCTGGATTGAAAGATCGCTAACAGTTATGATGCTGATGATGATTATTACACACGTGCGTATGTTCGACTTCGTTTTATACCTTCTGTGCAAAAATCGGTGAATGTATATTATCAAGCCCTTTGTAAATCCACTGCTGGATGAATGTTTCTTCCGCCAAGCGGGTGGTTTAAAGCAGCCAAGCGATTTCCTGCTCAAATTAGCATCGAGGCATTGGCGCTCATCTCCCGTTTAGAGTGGTGGAAATTCCACATTCCCGTGGCGGTTGGGTGAGTCTATCTATAGAACAACCGTTGTTGTATTCTGCACGACGCAGTACTCATTTTATTGACCCCTGGGAGGGAATGACGATGGGCTGAGTCATTTCTATGATGGCAGGGATCGTGCGAGATGGTGACGGGGAGGGAGGTAGGGGAAGCCTTCGGCGAGCGGTGGCGAAACCATGGCTGATAATTCTGCGAGCGATCACCGTACACAGACCAGGTTGTCTAGAACAGTTCCTGCCAACTTGAAGTCTGTAGTCAGTCGTGCAAATCGGTGCTTTCTAGACCAGACCAAACACATATTTTGCTTTTCTCCTCGGCTCAGTTTCATCTTTTCCCACTGCCACCTGCGCTGCGGTTTAAACATTTTGTTCTCAATGTTGCATCAATCGACAGTCGTTATGAAGTTGCCCGGTAATGTCGCGTTGCGTGCGAGAAGAGTAGGGGGGGGGGGGGGCGAGTGGGGGAACTTGCAATGCCTTCGCCGGTGTTCCCATCGCAACCCCCCCCCCCCCAAAAACACGGCTCTCGTTCGCTCACTCCATCACTCGCTCACCTTCACCTCCTCTAGCTCGCTCGCGCGTGCGCGCGCTCACTCGCCCACGTGCGCGCGCGCGCGCTCACTCGCTCACGTGCGCGCGCGCGCTCACTCGCCCACGTGCGCGCGCGCTCACGTGCGCGCGCGCGCTCACTCGCGCTCACGTGCGCGCGCGCGCCACCTCGCCGTGCTGGAGGAGACACGCGGGGCGAGACGCGCTTCGCCCACGCACGCGCGTTCACGTGGAATAAGGGGCGCGTGTGATCGCTTCGGCACAATGATCACCCATCAACCAATCAATCATCATACCCCCCCCCCTCCTCCTGCCGCCACCGCGGCGTGTAGACACCTTCGACGTTGCCTGGCAATTGCTGTTTGCGAGCACCTATTAAAAAGTCGGAACTGCGCGCAGATCGACGCTTATGCCCAGAACTACGCCCGGCCGTTTTTGTCTCCCCGGTGCTGAGGTTTGCACTTCGTGTCTGACAACTCGCTTAAACGCCCGCCACTGGAAGCAGTGGATCTGGACCACAACTTACATGTGGCCAAATTGTCGTATCGCAGTGCGAAAACCGCTCAATCGCGCACGTGCAACTCACACCCCGCAAAGACCCCCTCCCCACCCACCCCGTATAGCCTGTGAGAGCAAGTGCTGTTCGCAAGCACCTACGAAGGCCGACACGGTGGGGTGGCCAGCACCACGCCCCGCTCGCCTTTGTCTCCCCAGTGGGGCGATGCGTTTCACACCACACCAGGCGCGGCAGTCATTTGAGGCTGAGTCGACCCAGTGGGAGACCGCGGGCAGGTTCAAATAATCGTTACCGGTGTCGATGGTGGGGGGGGGGGGGGGGAATTCGAACTCGGGTGGCCGCGTTCGTAGTGCGTCGCGCTGACCGCTGCACGAACCGCTCACCCTTTAGCGCAGCGCGTACACACGGACGCGTGAACCCGCATGGACCCCCCCCACCACCACCTCCTCCTCCTCCTCTGGAGTTGCGCAGCAGTCGACTGCTGCTGCTGTTGAGAGTTCAAACGGCGCGCAACACTCACGCGGCAAAAGCGCGCAAGTGTCGCCTTTCGTCTCTCAAATGCCCTATGAATCACACGCAAAGACAGACAGACAGACACGCACGCACGGCCCAATGCTCCGGGGCATGATTAACACCCCCCCACCCCCCGTGCCTCTCCCGCCCCCCCCACAGCCGCCGCCACTTTTTTTGTTTGTTCTTCGTAACCTCGCGGCGCGTGCACGGTAACGGGGCACCACGAGGCGCGCGTGAATATGAATGCACGCGCGCCTCGTATCGGAGTGCGCAAAGCGCAGCGCGGCTTATGCATGCGCATATCTACAGAGACAAAGAGAGCGCGGGGGGGAGAGGTGGGGTAGGAGGAGCGGGGGGGGTGGTGGGGTGGGGCTAGATGGGGGAGGGTTCGCTCGGCAAGGGGGCGTTGCCCTCAGCGTCGTCGACCAATGGGAAGCTGCTTTGTGTGGGCGGTGGGCGGGAGTGGAAGGCGGGGCTAGTGGTGGGTGAGAGGGGGGGGGGTGTCACCCTCCTCCGTCCTCTTAAAAGCACGCGGAGTCACCGTCTGCGCTCATCCACTCGCTCCTTCCTCACGTGCGCGCCCCTCCTTGCTGCCTTCCCTTCCTTTGCCTGCCTTGCCTGCCATTACCACCCCCTCCTCCACACTTGCCCTCCATCGTCCGCACAAAGCTAATCGAATGAACGGCTCCGCTCCCACTCACCTTAGCGGCGGCAGCAGCAGCAGCAACGGCGGCGTTGTCCGCAAGCGACGGATGCGATTCGCTTTCCCGCGGGCCAAGCGCAACAGAGTGGGGGGCTTACCCGAGCCCAGCATGACTCTGGGACGCGAGCGGGCGGCCAACGACGAAAACATCTGCCCGATCGAGAGGTGAGACGAGACGGTGGCGCGAGTGGTGGTGGATGAGGAAGCAAGCGAGTGTGTTAATCCGGAGGGCAGAGCTGGCCAATGCACTGGGAGATGGGGATGGTGGTGATCTATCGGTGTGTGTGTATGTGTGTGTAACTCGAGCGGACGATTGCGTAAGGGCGAGCGAGGAGGTAAGATTCACGCGAGGATGAGATGGGAGGAGGGGGGGGTAGTTGTGCGGGACGATGTATCTGTGCGCGTGCGCTCCCATCACTTGCCTGCTACGGTCTTGTCGAGCCTAATACGGGGGACGTGTGTTGTTAGCCTTGTGTCTATGGCGCTGCTGTTTGCGTGCGATCTCGAGGAGCGCGGTAGAGATTGGAGTGGGGTGGGTGGGGGGGGCTGTCGCAGTCCCGATAGTTCGCACTTTGCATGCGGGACTCGCGACCCGGGGTCACTCGCTAGCTCCGGCGCCGCTTTCGAGCGGAGACTCTCGCCCCCCCAACCCCTACTCGGGGTGGTTTGCAACATCGCTCTCTGCAAGTTTACCCCCCACCCCCCGGCGCCCCACTCCGTGTGCTGTTCGCCAAGCAGATCGCCGCGTTTCGCTTTGCTCGCTGCTAAACGTGCGGCAAATTAGCGTTTATTTTTGTCGACGTTTTTTTTTAACGATTTTTTTTCTTTTGCTAAACTTCAACAACAACCGTTTCTCGTGTGCACCGTATACCGGGGACTTCTTTCGTACCGTGCATCATCATCACCTCTCCCCCCCATCCCTCCCGCATTGCGTGCTGTTCCGTCTGCAGCATGGAGCACGTGGGTGCTGTTGAGCAGGCGCTGGAGGACCTCCTGCTGGGCTCGAACAGGCACGGCCATCTCACCGTCGGCGTTTACGAAGCGGCCAAACTTCTGAACATGTAAGCTCGGTCGGCATCCGTTCGGTCGGCACACACACACGCACGCACACACTTCCTGCATCATTGAAATGTTGCTTGGATTGCTCTCGCAAACACGGTTGGCTACGTGCGGTGCGCAATAAGTTCAACATACTGTGTATGTATTTAGGGCCGAGTCGATCTAGCGGGTTGGGACACACACATCGCGAGATTTGTCTCAAACTTTAAAATAGTTTAATGCACGGGCAGCGCGCGGATGCACACCGCACTCTGCACTGCACGTATCCAACGACGGCGATATCCATCTGCGCGCGCCGCTCATACCAAAGCGTCTAACACCGTGACCCTCCTCCTCCTCCTCCCTGGCTCCGCAGTGACCCCGACAGCGTGGTGCTCTGCCTCCTGGCCGCCGACGCCGACGAAGAGTCCGACCTGGCCCTGCAGATCCACTTCACGCTGATCCAGGCCTTCTGCGGCGACAACGACATCGACGTGATCCGGGTGCGCGGCGTGGCGCGCCTCGCTCAGCTGCTCGCGATGAGCGGCGGTGTTGGACGCGCGAGCGCTCCCAGCGGCGTGGTGGGAGCCGCAGGCTGCGAGGGCGACGATGCGTCGTGCTGCGCCGCCGCCGCCGCCGCCACCACCAACTCCTCCTACTTCTCGTACGCGGCTGACGAGCCCCGAGACCTGCACTGCCTGCTGCTCACGGCGCCCCTGCCGGCGGCGCCGCTGCGCACCGTGGCGGCGTTCTGCGCCGACAGCCGCCACAACAATCAGTGGGTGCCGTGTCTGAACCTCGCCGAGCGATGAGGCGGCCAGGCGCAGCCACGATGGGCAACGGCTGCAGCAGCAGCAGCAGTGGCTACAGCAGCAGCAGCAGCTATGTCGATATAGCAGCAGCAGCGGTGAGCAGAGATGAGCAGTTGCAACGCTCCCAAATGGCCCCGCGATTATATTGATGAGTTAAGATGAAGATGATAAGGGATCAGAATATTGATGATGATGATGATGGAGATTAGTGATGGTGATTTAAAAAAGAGTGAGCACGATTATTAAAATGTTAACGATGATCGAGGGGATGATGAGCGTGGAAGATCGCCGATCGTGATGATGATATCGCCTTCAGTGTTTTTGTTGTTGCTTCGGCTGCGCCAAGGAGGGAAGAGATGCTCTCGACACCCCGATGTGGAAGTTGTAGGGGATGTTTCGATCGAGCATAGTAGCGACGGCGAACCTCGACAACAAGAGCGGAATCCAGTGCCCCAAGTGGGATGGGTGGAACTCGATTTAAGAAGATAACAAGATACACTTTTTTGTGGTACGGACTTGCACTGTTGCAGTACACTCATTCAAGAAGACACGAGGTGGACTTTCTCGTGAATAATATCAAATGTGCGTGGGAGAGAAAATTCAACTCTCACACGATGCACATTCACACGCAAAGGCACAACCGTGGCAGCATCATGAACATAACTCCTAAGCGGGTTTTATGGTGCACCACGCAAACACAGAGCGCATCCACAGTATTGCTCAACAAGCCTGGGCAGGGCAGAGGAAAGAGTGGGGCTGTGGTAGGAGGGAGGGTGGGGGTGGAGGCTCTCCGTGGGTCTGTGCGTCACGGTGACGCTTTGGCGGCTTTGGGGAAACTCGTTCTCGACTTGGACCGTTTCCGCCCGCACGGTTAACGGCAGGCACGTGGGTGGGAATGTGTGGGGTGGGGGGGGCGTCTCCGCGCATGTGCACAGACACTTTCGACGGAAGTTCTTGATGCATTATTAGCAACGCCGAGATGATGATGCTTTGTGGTGATGATATTCCAAATGCTGTTTTTTTTTTGTGACTAAATGTGGTCGTGGATCTCGACTGCGTGTGCGTTCAAACATGTTTGGTAATCTTAACGAACAGTCGGATGGTGGTAGCGTTGTGTGCATTGTGTATATATTTTTTACTAATTTAAACAATGACAAGGTTAAACAACGAACATGTCTGCAATATCCCTACTACTGTAGTTTTGTTTTGTTGGCTGCAACAGAGGCGACTTGAAACGTGAACTCGCCCACGTGGGCAATGTGTGTGCAGACTCTGTGTTTCCCGCATCGTGTGGATCTTGTGATTTTTTTTTTCATATTAAGGACACCGTGGTGTGTTTGTGACGGGGGTCAGGATTTGTCAACCCCCTTTTGCTGTGTTTAACTCTCGACAATCTCGTCAAATGAATTGTGTTGACGCACGAGTCCTGCCGGTTAATATTTTTTGCGAAGAGACTCAAAAGTTATAGTCACGATCCACGAGTTGGTGTTCTTACCTGGGGTATTTTTTGAAGAGAAACTAAATAGATTTTGCAATCAATGTAGCGGCCTCAAGCGGTTGCGAGTCCCCGACACGCGATTTCGATTCATCCCGCCCACGTGTGTTGCATTGCACCAAGCGATGATGATGATGATGATCCTCGATTACGCGTTTTGCTACCCAGAATGCACCTCCAATGCATAGCCGCCGGTGTGTACTCGCTGGAGTTGCAGCCGTGCCAGGCTAGGTTCACACACACGACGATGTATGAATCGTCAACGTGGACGTTTTCATGACTTGTGTCATTATTTATAACTTTGTTTGGTTTTGTGTTCACCCATTTGGCATAATTTTGTATTATTTATATATAAACTCGTATTATGGTTATAGTTGAGTTTTTCCCTTCCGTGCAATGTTATCTTAAGTTCGTGTATTTATGCAATTTATTTAACACAAAGCGATGTTTGCGCGTGCATTTCAGAATCCCTTTTTTTACAATCCTCAAAATTGTACATAAAAAAACAAAACTTTACATAAAAAAAAACCTTTTCACGAAAGTGTCGGTGTCTTGTTTTACGCGCGGCATGGGAGGGGGAAACGAGCAGGTGGCGATCTCTGGATTGCATTGGCCACGTGCTCTGAAGGTCCATTGCCTGAAACGTCGCCTAATACAAATTGACTTATGAACGCGTTGGGTTATTTATTTAACTCATCGTGCTTGTGAACCAATACCAACGCAGCTGCAGCAGCAGCATCGCCAAATAACTCGCTGGAGTGATTGTAATGAAGATAAGGGTGACGCCCTGCAATTTGCTTGTTAACGTCACCGCTGGCAGAAAGGTCACGACGATGGAGAGCTCTAGGTAGCCCCTTCCTCCACAAGAGACGATATATGACCTTCACAGACGTCTTGAAAGTGGTGGGGCCATGCCCACACTACCTCGCCACCCACTGCAACCTGAACGAATCGATTGTGCACCCAACGACACCGCTGAATGAGCCTGCCTGAGTTGTATCCCACACCAGGGTCGCCTCGTGTTGTCTACAGATTGTCAAACTGCTGCTTGATGATGATGATGGCCCTGCACAAAACCGTGTGTCGGCCCTGACCGTGCTTTACCACCACGGTGAAGTATGGTCGTGGCATAGTGCAGGACGATGTCACGATTGATTTACGAATTTATTTTGTAGCAAAGACACCGCTCGGATGGACAATATTTCGACCGCTCTAGCGGGTGGGGGATTATACAATCCCATGCACAGTTCACGGTGACTCGTGAACACATTTAACGGTCATATATAATGCATGCACATACATAATATATTCACGCGCACATATAGTGGCCATATATTTGTCTTTCCACGCACATATTTGCAATATTATATACACTCGCGAAGCTAGGAATAGTCTGAATGATTTGCAACACGCATGTGCACGTACAAAAAAATAAAAACAATTTTAGTTGGGTCATTGTGATATATTGGCCGTGTAATGAGATAACGATAGACTAATCGTGTCTTGACTTGGGAGAATTGCAGGTACAGTGCAGGAAGGGGGGAGAGGGCGAACTAAGCGACATAAGAAAGGTTTGAACAACTGGATGCAACTGTGAGTGAGAATATAATGCAGAGTTCTTGAGTGAACATAATGGACAGCTGAACGGACGGGAGGACACGAAACATCCTAGTAAATAGAGAGCTCTGCAATATAGCACAATATTAAATAACGTAGTAACAATGAGAATCATAACAATGGTGATGATGATAATGGAAACATGATGATAATGATGATCACATTGTGGCTATTACGCTGCCAATGTTGATGAGAATGATGGTCGTGACAACAACAACGACGATGATGATGATGATGGTGGTAGTCAAGGCTCGCTGAGAATCGTTGGCTTGAGTTGTGTGTATCGTGTAAGTCACGGTGACGACGAGGATGAAGATCACGACGTGCCTCGTGCCAGAATCACGCCCAGCGCGCTCCGGTCGCGATGGAGTTCGCGTGGCACGGCGCTTGCGACAAACAGAGGGCGGAACGCGTGGCCTGGAGTGTGGAACGCGTGGCCTGGAGTTTGGAACACGTGGCCTGGAGTATTGGAACGCGTGGCCTGGAGTTTGGAACACGTGGCCTGGAGTATTGAACGCGTGGCCTGGAGTGTGGAACGCGTGGCCTGGAGTGTGGAACGCGTGGCCTGGAGTTTGGAACACGTGGCCTGGAGTATGGAACACGTGGCCTGGAGTATTGGAACGCGTGGCCTGGAGTTTGGAACGCGTGGCCTGGAGTTTGGAACGCGTGGTCTGGAGTTTGGAACACGTGGCCTGGAGTGTGGAAGGCGTGGCCTGGAGTGTGGAACGCGTGGCCTGGAGTGTGGAACGCGTGGCCTGGAGTTTGGAACACGTGGCCTGGAGTATGGAACACGTGGCCTGGAGTATTGGAACGCGTGGCCTGGAGTTTGGAACGCGTGGCCTGGAGTTTGGAACGCGTGGTCTGGAGTTTGGAACACGTGGCCTGGAGTCTGGAACGCGTGGCCTGGAGTCTAGAACACGTGGCCTGGAGTCTTGGAACACGTGGCCTGGAGTTTGGAACGCGTGCAGGTTTACGCGCTACGCGGACGATTCATACCTGGCGGCAGAGGCGTGCCGGACCTAGGGAGCGGCGTATCCGGGGTGCGATTTGTACCGAGCCCCGCGCGTCCTGGCAGACACGGATCTACCCCTCGACAGCCAAACCGCGACTGTTGCGACACGTGGTGTTCACGGGCACCTGTTCAGGGAGGCAGCAGAGCGATGAGGGTGACCGCCTTTGTCTCCCCCAGTGGCGATGTTTACTACACACCGCACCAGGTTACTCATTTGAGGCTAAGTCGACCTAGGGGAGCCCCAGGACAGATTCAGATCATCGTCACCCGGTGTTGACCGCGAGCGGGAATCGAACCCGGGTGGTTGGGTTCGTACCGCAGCTGACTAACCGCTGCACACGGCACCAAATACCCGCAATGTGCATCCACGTGTCCTTCTTTTCCCTCTTTTAGCGTAATCCCACTAATAGCGGTGTATTTTCAATGAGAAAACGTAGTGTGCATTTGTGTCTTTCGTTCACATAAAGTCCTGGTCACAAAAGCAAAGTTTGTGGGGAAAAATATCCATTTTCTATACTTTTTAGGCATAAGCAAATATAAAATAACACTTACTACCCAGGAACAAAAATCGTGTTACATAGTATAATCATCATCATCCATGGTCTATCCACTGCTGGATGAGGATCAAGATGATGCCTCTGATTGGTCCGTCTCCCTCCCCACGCACGCTTTTGCGCACTCGTTCAGCCCTTGCTCAACGCCCTCGACTCGGCCTGCAAGTGAACGTCGCCTCTTGCGTCACCGCCGCCACCGTCACCACGACGGCAAGTGTGGGGTCAGGGGTGGGGGGGAAGCCTTGCCCCGTTCAGCCCGACTCTGCCCAGACTCGCCTCACCCCGGCCCCAACACAGCGCGCGGACACCACCAAGCCCAGCAGGGCCCCCTCCGCCCGGTTAGACTCCACTCTGTGGCGCGCGCCGTCGTGCGATGAACGACCGGCAAGCAGTTGATAGCAGCAGCTGTGTGAGAGTGACAAAGAGAAATGTGCCCCCACGTGTATCCTTAGAAGACTGCTGGGGAAAGTCGTGTACTGCAGTATATGTTTTAAGGCTGAGTCGACCTAGGGGAGGCCCGTGACAGGCTCCAATACCGCTCGCCGATGTTGGCCACATCATCGGCCATGTTCTAACTACTGCTGGATGAATGTATCCCCAAGTGGTATGCATATGTACACGACAAACAAAAACAAAGATCTCCCGTATAGCCTTAACAGACTGTTGGGGCAAGTGCTGTTAGCGAGCACCTATGAAGGCCGGCACGGCACACGAGGGGGTGGGTGGCCAGCACCACGCCCGGCTGCCTCCGTCCTAGGCAGCAGAAGACGGTGCAAGCAAAATACATCGTTGTATTGTACTGTACTTCTAGGTTCCCGCATCTATGTTCCCCGTCTACACCAACTTGCGCTGACCAGCGTGGTGGCGTACGGCCAAACAAACTTCCCACTCCTGGTATGGCTCAGAGAAGGGGCGGGGGGGCTTCATCCAGCAGTGGATAGATGATGGTTATGATTATATATTTTTTTCTGTCTCCCTGTTGCTATAGGCTGTGAGTCGTCAGATGTGCAGAGCCGTGAAATCGCTGATCGCGCACAGCCGCTCGTGGTTTCAACACCGGCACTGCCGAGATTATTTTCGCAACGTGGTATTGGCACTGCGCGAGTGAAGTTGTGGTTGGGACAGGACATCGAGGCTTAGCCGGAACCGGTTTCCTGGCTATCGACCCTGACCGATATAGAGACCGCACTGGCCCACTGGCCAATACAGAGCTGAGAAACAATCTGAAGTGACAACTGCCAGTAGCTCACGAACTGGGAAGACGCGGTCGGTACAAGAGGCTGGCTGTGTTCGACGTTTCACCAGACAGAGGCGGAGCTCTGGGTTCGATGGTGATGGACCATCTCAAGTGGTCAAGGATGACGACGGGCCAGTATCACGCACGCGGATGGCACGAAAACAAAATCCATTGGACACCGGGCGATAGATAACACTGGTCAACAAAAAAGAAAACATTTTTTTCTGGCCTGGACTTTTGCAGCTGTTTTAGATTAATTTCAGGGTGCTGATTCCAAATCTGATCCCAGATTTGCTCTATCACATCTCATTTTATGCTATCGGCATACCCCATTTTCATTGATTTTACCCGAAATTAACTCTGTCACTTATGATTGCAAGTTGTTGGGAGTCAGTGACTGCTTTAGTGTTAAAATATGGTGCTGTATTTTTAGGATAGTGTGTTTATAGTATAATTTTATGTAGATATCCACATTTATTTAATATTTTTCTTCTGCAGTTTTTATTGGAAATGCAATCTTTGATATCTCAAAAACCTGATGTGATAGACAAAAACTGATGCCAGATATGGAATCAGCACCCTTAAAACCGTTGGAATACCTTATGCCAGAAAAAGTATGTTGACCAGTGTAATTCAATTCTGTAAATGACGAAAGAACTCACGACAACAGAAACATTAACGCTGGCGAGCAAAACAAATATAGTTTGACAACAACAAGGGATGTTGTGGTGATGCATTACATCACAAAGGCAAGACGCAGGCACCTCCTGTGTGTTTGTCAATCAATATTGGCCAGTTATTAGCGAATGTACCGGCTCGCGTAACAAAGGGGGAAGTGCGTGTTTTTAAAAAATATATATTTGGCGTTTAGCACAAACACAATGGACAAAAATACAAATATCGCGGTTGGCTGTGGCGATCGTAGATTAGTCACGGGCTTCTCCCGGCCGGCATTGCAACGCACGTGGCAGCGAGGAATGCCCTTTGCAAAGGTCACGCGAGCAAGAATCGCCGCTTTTACTTTGGCATTGACGAGGTCAGATTGACTCAGAGAGAGCGCGCGGAACAATAGCTGACTACGCATTTACACGCGTTGGGCCATTTATATATTGAATGGTTATGTGTGCGTTGCTTATGTGCGTGTGTCTGTGTGGAATTCATACTCTCAGGTTTTTTTCGGTAAAGTCACGTAGGTAAAAAATAAATAATAATACAAATAAAATTTTCTATTTTTATTATTTCTTTATTTTTTACCTACGTCACTTTACCGAAAAAACCTAAGAGTATGAATCCTTGCAGTCACGAAAGTTTCGAATCTAGAATGTGTGGAATTCACTTCAAGAGGTAACACCTCTGGGCTGGATTGCGACCTACTAAGGGGTTGAGACTTATCGCCGGGATGAATTCTCGAGAGGTTTTAGAACCTTCGGTCTGCATCCGAACGCGCGGCTGTTTGGATGCAGAGGTTACCCCCCCCCCCATCCAAACTGGATTCTCTGCACTGGATTCACTGTGGAGCTGTCGGACCTAGAGGTGAAAACCTCTGAGCTGAATTCACACCCAGAGGCAAAACAGGAAAAAGTAAATAATTATATATAGCCAATACAGACCGTGTACGTATTTATACAAAAAGAAAGATCCCCTCCCCCTATAGCCTTAACAGACCGTT
>CM025675.2:6615956-6626963 GCA_014621495.2 Entosphenus tridentatus
TTTTTTTGTTATCAGAAATTGTATCTATTTTTTTGTTGCAATTTAATTCCAGAGACCTGGTCTTGTTGTCAGCTAGATACTGCGGTGCACATGCGGCCTGTTGTGTTTTAATATCAAAATGGATTTTGTTAAAGAGAGAACTGCGTCGACACGATACAGATAAATGCACACACACACACGCATACATAATACGCAGAGACACACACTGGCAAACACACACACACGGGCACGTACAACTACAGACATATACATACACACAGATACACACAGAGACATTCACACGTAAACACACAGAGACACAAATAGACACGCATACAAATACAGAAACACACACAGACATATAGACAATGACACACAGACACACACGGGCACGCCAAAGCAGCCATCTAAAGTCATGAGTCCCAGCCGCTTCTTGACAGCAGTGATGATAACGATGCCAATCACAGCGGTAACGAGGGTGGCACAACGGGTGTCAACCACCACGCCGAGGCTAAGGAGCCGAGAGCGACGCGCGTGCGTCAGTCAGACGCTGGACGGACAGGCACTGGGAACATGTCCGGGTAAGCTGTGCAAAAACTAAACGAAACGATACAAAAAAATGTCTAAATCACTGCACTTTGGGGGCAGACTCCCCCCCCCCCCCAACAAAAACAAGGCACGGCGACGAGTGTTTGGGCCGCCGACACAGGCCGTCGAGTGGCAAGGAAAGCGCCCCTGGGGAGTGTAGGCCCAATGGGCGTGGGTCGACAGCAACGGGCACCGCGGCTTCCTCGAGCACAACGAGAAGTTGAAAAGATTCAAGGCAGGCGCGGCCGCCGCGTGCACAACTTAGCAAACGCAGCGGCAGGAGCAGCAGCAGCAATGGCAGAGTCCACGCGGTCGGGTCCAGAGTGTGTGGAGGGGGCATGGGGGGGGGTCAGGCTCCGCGTGCCACTCGCGCGCGCTGACGTCACTCGACGCGTCACAAAGCGATCGAGAGAGATCCAACCAATACCCCACCGTCGCTGTTTTGTTGTTCGCTGTGGATCTATGAGAGTGCTGCCTTCTCCGGATCGTGAGACGCGCTTGCTTTATCCGCCGTGCCCCCCCCCCCGCCTCCACCCTTCTCGCGACTTGGTATAATTAATCCGGGAGGTTGATTCAAATAATTATTGGCTGCTAGAAATGTCCACGTGATAGGCCACCTCTCGTTTGTGGCGAGCTCGCTTCTGAACGAGAGCCATGCAGCTCAGTTGGGAGGGGCCTCACCTGGCCAAAGAGAATCAACAAATCGTATTTCGATTTCAAGCTTTCGTGACTGCAGGGATTCATATTCTTGGTTCTTTCGGTGAAGTAAAATTTTCTTGCTGTTTTTCACACCTGATGATTGTTTGTGTTGCGGCCGAAACGTCGTGATAATTTTATTGTTTTATATTTGTATTATTTTATTGTTTCCATTCTACGTGACTTTACCGAAAGAACCAAGAATATAAAAACAAATCGTAGTTTAGTTTGATGCGCGCGTGAGGCCAGATTTGCATGACTTTATTGCCACAGGTTTGAGGGTGCGTCGTCTTACCTTCGGCAGCGTCTTACAATCTGAAGAATGGGGTAACTGGGTAACTGGGTAACTGCAGAGGGGGGTTGGGTGGGGTGTAGGGGGGAAAGGGGCAGTTTCCCGCCCCACCCCCCCACTCAACCCCCCCCCCTCTCACCAAAAATATTTCAGACTCTCGTTACATCATAGACCATTTTTTTAAAGGTTTTTTCTCCTGTCAAATTGCCAATACAAAATTAAGAACTCTTTGATGTAGACGACATTGTCGGCACATTTCGCGATCGTTGATTATACCTTGAAATGATTTCCTTCCCTCTGGCTCTGAATAATTCGTTTCTTTATCTGGGTGGGTGGGGGGAGCGTCAAGAGAATCAAAATAAAATACAAACTTCTGGTCTACCATGTTGCTGATGAGACCCAACAGAGACAAAACTGGCCGCGGGTGCGAATGTCGCCAAAAAAAATCGATTCTCAAGGATGGGTAAGATCGATGGACTTAAAACATGTAACAAAAAATAATGTTTGTTGGTGACGAAGCTGATCCTTGGATTTTTTTTCTCCGTTTATTCGTTTAGAATATGATTTACCCATAATCCACCAGGACAGCGCACAGACACGCTTTGCACAATTTAACTTTGTCGGCACATTGAAAGGATTTGGCACCCATAACAATTAGGGGAGGGGGGGGGGAGGCGGGGTTCGAATCAATTCGTTAATCGATGATGCAGATGACGATCTTACTCAAACTCCCATCGCGGTGACAGAGTTGCGTCGCCGCGAGTGGCTGCCAGGGTTTCTCCACGAGAACCCAACGCACAGAGACGACGACAAAAAGACGACGACGGTACAGGAAGCAAATCAGACTCGACCCTCACGCCGCGAGCGTGACTAACGACCCCGGCCCACCAGTCGATGCATCGCTACATACATACTCATCAGCGGTGCCAGCGTGGGGGCGACTGGAATGGGAGAGAGGCGGGGAGGGAGGTTCCAACCTCCCCCCTCCCCCCCCCCTTCCCTTCCCGCAACCACACTTGCTAGCGTGGATCGAACCCGTCAGCCAGACAGTCGGAAGGGGGAGGTGGGGGTGCTGTTGTTGATGAACACAAATGATGGGTGCCCGTGTGTGTGTGTGTGCGCGAATGCGTGTGAATGTGAGCGTGTGTGTGTGTGCGCGAATGCGTGTGAATGTGAGCGTGTGTGCGTGCGCGCGTGAGAGTGCGGTAGAGCGGTGGTGCAGTGGTTCACTCGCTGCCCTCGTAATCCCAGCCGCGCCGGCTCGATTCCCTGCCTGCCGTGACGAGTCAGCAGTGGCACATCGCACCTAAAAACCCCTTCCTCCCCGAGGTCGACTCAGCCTTAAACGTGCACCCGCCGTGGCGTGCGATCTAACACTGGCACTGGGGAGACAAAGGCGGCACGTGCAGCGGCGTCGACCACACCACCACCACCACCTGATGCGCTTTCACGGCCTCGATAGGTGCTCGCTCACAGCACTTGTCCCATCGTCCTAACAGGGTTAGACGGAGTACGTCTCTGAGTGTATGCTGTATTTGTGTGCGCGTGCGTGCGTGTCCATGCGTGCGTGTCCCCGTGCGTGCAGACGTCAGCTGAGCGGTTGGTAACAGGCCAACGGACTGACCTAATGGGGGCGTTTTGCGAAAATCTGGGCGCCGGGTGGCTAAATGGTGTCACGGCAGGCGGTTATCGTTGCCCGCCAGACCTCCCCCGCGCGCGTGCGTGGATTAGGCTGTGGCTGCTGGACCAGAAGTGTAGCAGATAAGTGCGTGTGCGCGTGTGTGTGTAAGATGCGTGTGTGCGTGTGTAAGGTGCATGTGTAAGGTGCGTGCGTAAGGTGCGTGTGTAAGGTGCGTGTGTAAGATGCGTGTGTAAGGTGCGTGTGTAAGATGCGTGTGTAAGGTATGTGTGTGTACGTGTGTGTACGTGTGCGTGTGTACGCGTGTGTGCGTGCGTGCGTGCTGCTAGCTGTGCAGACATCACAGGATGGTGCATGGCTTCTTGTCCTTGAAGGGATTCTCGGAGTTGGGAATCCCCACCAGCAGCGGGTCGGACTTGGCGTGCTCGTTGCAGTACCGCATCAGGTCCGAGGCGGCCTTGGACACCTGCCGAAGACGCGTACGCGTCACGTGGTCGCGTCACGTGGTCGCAACATACGACGGCAACAACAACAGCACGTGTCTACGTATGGAACAGTGAACTTCTTCCGCGCCGTACGTAGCTGACCGTGCTGATCGGAGGTGCGCGGGCGAAGGACAACAAACCGAACACAACGACAGCAGCAGCAGCAGCAGCGGCAGCGATCGCGGTCGGCATTCGCCACTCGATCGCTCAATCGGAAATATCCACGGCAATCATCACCCCCCCCCGCCCCCTCACCCCCCTACTGCAAGACCAAATAAAAACCATTGCAGGACCCCCTCCTGAACACGAGCCATGAGACTCAGCGTGGCTGCCCTGGGTGAACGAGCGTACGGGTTGATAATAATGATGATTTCGTAAAATGTGTCGGTGGTGTCACCATGGCGCTTGTGCCAGGCTAGGTGCACTACCAGGCCACACGCATATACAAAGATCCCCCGTATAGCCTTTCACAGACTGTTGGGCAAGTGCCGTTAGCTAGCAGCACCTACGAAGGCCGGCACGGCACACGAGGGGGTGGGTGGCCAGCACCACTCCCGGCCGCCATGAGCGGGAATCGAACCCGGGTCGCCGGGTTCGTAGCGCAGCGCGCTAACCGCTGCGCCACCGCTCCCCCGCACACGTCAGACACAGCAAGTGAAGGCACGCCTCCCGTCCAGCACGAGCAGATCAATTCTGCACCCAGCCCAGCCAAAAGCATCTGCCTGCAAGGCAGAGGAAGCGTGGAAGGCAAGAGGCAGTCGGCTTCAAACAGAGGCTGTGGTGCACCGCCAGCCGCTTGAAAGCGTGGCTGTCCGCCAGGCTATTGGGTAAGGTATCACCATCAAACGGAATCCCTAAAGAGTGGGGAGTGGGGATGGGGGTGGCGGTGGGGGTGTAGAGGGGGATTGATGGGGCTGGGCGTGGTGATGGAGCCACGAGATGTGAGATTTGGATGCTGCCGGGTGGACGTACGCAGGGGTACACGCACGGACCGCCACGTGCACATGCACGGCCCTTGCTATGCAAGTCTATGGTGAGCTGCAGACGTGCGTCACACGGCCCATGAACTTACGCAGAGATCCGTGACACTTGGCATAGTGGCCCATATGATTATAAAGCGGCCCATAGGCTTTCTAGATGTACGCACAGATGAATTTACACAAACAGACATGGATACATGCATATGCTTACATGCTCGTACAAAGACAAAGATCACCCCTCTAGCCTTTAACAGACTGTTGGGGCAAGTGCTGTTAGCGAACACCCATGAAGGTGAGCACGGCGCACGAGGGGGTGGGTGGCCAGCACCACACCCAGCCGCCTTTTTCACCCGAGTGGTCGATGTTTACACACCACACCAGGTACTCATTTTGAAGGCTGAGTCGACCTAGGGGAGGCCCAGGACTAGTTCAGATAATCGTCACCGGTGTTGGCCGTGAGTAGGCATCGAACTCGGGTTGCCCGGTTCGTAAGCGCATGCAGCGGACCTAAACAGACCTATTACACGCTTAGATAAGACTATTACGATGAGATGCGAGGGCAGCGAGACCAGGGGTCACCTATCGGCTGGGGTAGTCACGCGGGGGGAGCGGACAGGGAGCTCCAACAGCGGCCTCACGAGGGAACGGACGGGGCCAAAGCACAGAGTGTGATAAAGCACAGCACGGCTCAACACTGGACACAAATGCCCAGTTTAAAGGCTGCCAAGGAAAGTGCGAGCTTCACGAGCCCTCGTCAACATCGAGTGCTCGCCCGTGCTCCACGCCCCGTCCAGCAGGCTCGGCCACGGGGCGCCCGCAGTGCGACAGGGTGCAGGGCCTACGCCCAAAACCCTGGGACTATAATCTGCGGAGGCCAACTGCGCGAAACCTCGGGGTTGTCATCTGGGCTCGACGCACCGACTGGGAACGAACGCCGCGTGTTTTTTTCCCGAGGCACTCGAACAATATACATCGTCTGCGATGTCAGCGGCATGACACGAGGAGGGAAATGATGAAAGGAAATCATCTGGCAAGCGCGAGTATCCCCGGTGATCCGCTGCTACTGCTACTGCAGCAGCGTCAAGTTCTCTCACTCCACACGGACATGGAAATGTTTGGCCTTGGTGGAGAAGGGCGGTTGAGGGTTATGGGTTGCACTAACAATCACTCAGCCACCCAATCAGTCATCCACGCAGTCAACCAATCACCCAGCCATCCAGGGACACAGAGCGAGGGGCCGAGGGAGCGTCGTCGTACCTTTACCCGCTCCATGCTCGCCTCTATCCTCAGCTGCTCCACCATCTTGCGTGCCTGTGCGATGTTGTTGGTGCTGGACATTGCTGGCGGCTGGCGGCTGGCGGCTGTAGCTCTCCGGGGCTCAGGTCACAGGCGTGGGCTCTCGCACCTGGAGACAGACACGGTGAGACAAGGGGGAGACGCAAGCTCAGCACAGACCCTCTCCTCCCTCCTCCTCGTTGTCGTTCGACCAGAAAAATATTCGCCGATGTTTCAGTCAATGAGCCTTCTTCTTCTTCTTCAGGGTGAGAGAGAGCGACCGTGCTGAGAGACTGGCTAAATAATAGTTGAAAAGCATCACGGGTTACGGTCCGAACCACGCACGCCCCGTCGTCGTCGCCATCAGCTCAGCGGCAGATACTCGTACTCAGCTGGGTTCAGTTGATGCGGGGGAGAACCAGGACTGGCGCATATCACGTCGCTCGCCACTGATGCGAGCCATTGAGCGGGGAGGTTAGTAGCGCACAAATACACTCAAGAGGCAGGTACAAAGACCCCCCCGCCCCAGTATAGCTTTCCACAGGCTGGTGGGGCAAGTGCACTTAGCCAGCACTGATGAATGCCCACGTGGCACAACAGGGGAAAGGTGGCCAACACCACGCCTGGCCGGCCACCTTTGTGATGCTTTACACACCGCACCGCGAGTCGACCTTGGGAAGAGCCAGCACCAGTTCACATCTTCACTCCTGTTATTGGTCGCGAGCGAGAATCGAACTCGGGTAGCCGGGTTCGTAGTGCAGCGCGCTAACCACTGCGCCATCGCCCACCCCCCCCCCCCACCGTTCACACAGACAGACGTATACTTACACACCGTTTAGCTCTTAAAATCATCACACTCTCTTACGCGGACGCTCACGTAACAAAGACAAAGACCGCCCCGTAGAGCCTTAACAGACTGATGTGGCAAGTGCCGCAACGAGTAGCATCTATGAAGGACACACTCACACACAACAATAACACTTATAGAAGCAACACACAAACCACAGAGCCTTACTTGCACACACACACGTTCTCACTCTCACGCACACACACACACACGTTCGACCAACAATGCAACCTTTACATTGTTTTCCCTTCTTCTTCAGAAAGTCGCAGCGAAAGCCCCGAATCCACGTGCGATCCTCGCGTAGCGTTCCACTCCCACGAACGCCGTCGACGTCGCCGCCGCCATGATCTCTCTCTCTCCCCGTTGGACTCCCTCGCTGTTCAACCCCCTGCCTTTATTCAACTTCGACGTAAATCGTCGGCAAATTTTGTTATTTTCTGTTAGACGCGACGGCCCCGGCAGCACCGAGCGCCGCCTCTGCTCCTTCCGTCCCCCTACGCCGCACGATCATCCCCTCCGTGGACCCCGGCGCTCAGTGAAGTACCCCGCGCGATATTAAAAGGGGGCGGGGGGGGTGCCCAGCCCGTGCCCTTTAGGGGACATCAATTGGGTCGGCAGGGCTTCTGTGAAGCGGCGGGTCAATCCGTGAATGGGGGAGGGGGACAAAGGCGAAGGGAGGGGGGGCACCAATGTAGATGGGCATTATTTCAAAGGTGTACCCCAAAGAAGGTGCGGTGCAAATTCAATGCTGTACAAGGGGAGCACGGGGCATGTGTTTGTGTCGCTGGTAAAGATCCCTCACCACCCCCCCGCCTCCCCGTATAGCCTTGAGCAGCAGGCCGTAGGGGGAAATTCTGCTTGCGAGCAGCACCTATGAAGGTCGGCACGGCACACGAGGGGGCGGGTGGCCCAGCACCTCGCCCCGAGTGGCGATGTTTTAAACTCCGCAGCAGGTACTTTTTTAGGCCGAGTCGACCTAGGTGAGAGGGGGGGAGGGGAAGCCCAGGACCGGTTCGGATAATCGTCTCCGGTGCTGGCGGCCCGTGGGCGGTAATCGAACGCGAGCTGCTGGCCGGGTTCGAAGCGCGGCGCGCTAACCGCTGCACCCACCGCTCCCCATACAGGCAGGTACGGGGCACACCGACCGACACGCACAATCCTTGAACACGCCAACGTCCGAAGGCAGACACGGCAGCCAAAGGGCTCTCGTCTCGTATAGCTTACACGGCGAGCGGACGGCGCGCAAGTGGCTGGCGTCGAGCGGGAGACAGTCCGCTGTCGCAGAATGCAACCTGCAAGCGGTGAGCTACGCACAGCGCCGGGCCGCGCGCAGAGACGCAAAAGCAACGGTCGTTAAGTTAAAGACGACACAATCGGCGCAGAATTCGGCTACGCTCGGTCGCTCCTTATTTTAGCGCGAAGGCATCCACGAGGGATAACATCGATGTTAAATGACTGTCCGCAGCATGCGCGTTTATGTGTGTGCGTGTGTATTTGTGTGTGCGCGAGTGTGTGTGTGTGTGCGCGAGTGTGTGTGTGCGAGTGTGTGTGTGTGCGGAAGGGTTCAATCAGCTGTGCGGGAGCTAAGGGGGTGGTGGTTGTCAGGCGAAACGCGGATAGCTCTGGTTCGTGTCTCGCGAGATTTCGGGCAGACGCTCCCTGCGAACATCTCCGCACCTCCGTTTAGCACGGTTGGCTACGTGCGGTGCGACAAAAGTTCAACGTAATGGCACGTAAATCACCTTGTCCGGTTTTGTTCCAGAGTATAGCTCCTGGACAGCGACGCACGTTGAGGCTAAAGTTTCACTCGAACGGGATCATCTTTAAGAGCACTATAGACCACCCCCCCCTCCCCCCAGGCTACCCGCTCCGTTGCAGATGGACGGACAGGATGGGACAGAGCTGTCGCATTAAACGCTTTCAAAACTTAGTTGGGCATCGTCAAAATTACCGCAAATCCCTCCCCCTCCCACCGTCTGGCTATAATAATAACAGCTATGCACAACAACAACAACAACAAAAAAGCCAAAGAAAAACTCCGAACCTCCCTTTCCACACTCCATCTTCCATCACCGCCACCAGCTCCCATCAGAAGCTACAATGGGTCTCAACTTTCGCCAGAGACCACTTGGAATCGGGTGTCTCAAAGGCTCTGCCGGACCCTTTCATGTGTCAGATCCTGCTTGCTGCTGCTGCTGCTCTTACCGCCGCCGCCGCTGCTGCTGTTGCTGCTGCTGATGATGACGATGATGCTACTACTACGAGGCTCGGAAGGCGAGCCTTGTAAAGCCGAGCCTTGCAGCAGTAATTATCCGCCAGAGCAGCCAGCAGGCAGAGGAGTCGCGCGCAACGACTCGTGAAATGTGAAACTTGAATCTTGCCGTCGACTTTAAAGGAAAAGTGGGAAGGCCGCTGTGGACAGACCCGTCACTCACTTAGCGACGAGTCGGCTATTGCATAAAGCTCGATTAGCCGCGTGTTACATTAAACACCGGACGGATTCATTACAACCACGCACAGAGCCGTCCTTGGGGTACGGCGAAAATCTGGGGGGGGGGGGGGGGGGGCGACCGTCCCGGGGCCCCGCGTTTTGGGGGGCCCTGTGCTTCGACGTCACGAGGTGGGCGGTTGGCGAGCACCATGCCTGGCCGTCTTTGTCTCCCCCAGTGCTGATGTTTATACAGCACACCAGGCACACAAAGACAAAGATTCCTCCGTATAGCCTAAGCAGACTGTAGGGGCAAGTGCTGTTAGCTAGAACCTATGAAGGTCAGCACGGCACACGAGGAGGTGGGTGGCCAGCACCACGCCCGGCCGCCTTTGTCTCCCTAGTGGTGATACTTATGCATCGCACCAAGTACTCATTTGAGGCCGAGTCGACCTAGGAGGAGGCCCAGGAGCGGTTCAGATAATCGTCACCGGCGTTGGCAGTGAGCGGGAATCGAACTCAGGATTTCCGGGTTCGTACCGCAGCGTTGACCGCGTCACACACACACACAGTCTATTATATAGACACATGCATTACTGCATTTTTGCATATGCACACAATTCGCATGCACGCACTTGCAGGGATATTTGAAAGCACAACGGCTGCGTGTTTGCCGCACGACGAGACGCGGGCACGGACAATGATGCACACGTGGGGTGCCAAGTGCTTGTCCCTGCGTCCAGGTGCGTGCAGCCTCAAGCGCAATCATCGACGTCGTCGTGCACGTATCATCAATCGGCATCAATGTGCCAACTCGCTCATGCGGTGAATGTGATTACATTTTTTTTAAAATTGATTTCCGGGTTAAGGGGCATTTGCAGCGGCACAGACGCCTTGGAATTCAACCGCCCCCCCCGCCCCTCACACCCTCTGCCCACGCGTCCACGCGTCACAGCTACGGTCACTCCTGTTCCCGGCAGGAAGCCGCTGCTGATCGTCAAAGAGCAGCTTACGCGTCACGGCAGATATGTCGTAAAACAAACAACCCGACACACACACACAAAAAACGCATTTTATTTATTTATTTCGTCGCTGCTGCTGCTGCTTCTGCTGCAGGGCGGAGGAGCGGCGGTGACCGCCCCCGCCGTGGGTCAGAGTTCGATTCCCAGCCACGGCTCGGCTCGAGTGGCGAGCGATGTCAGGGATTGTTCAAGAGATTTGGCGGCGAGGCTTTGAGCATTGTCGCAGGACTCTCGTGGCGAGCGAGTCTACCCGCGTGCGAAACTAATCTTCTTCGCGCGTGTGTGCGTACACACGGCAGTGCTTTTTTTTTTGCAACAGACTTAAGAAATGTTCAGACATACACACAACGCATGCATTGCATTGCATGCACACAAAGACAAAGATCCCCCGTATAGCCTGAACAGACTGTTGGGGCAAGTGCTGTTCGTGAGTAGCACCTATTAAGGGCTGGAACGGCGCACGAGGGGGTGGGTGGCCAGCACCACGCCCGACCGCCTTTGTCTCCCCAGTGGCGATGTTTACACACCGCACCAGATACTCATTCGAGGCTCAGTAGACATACGTGCGCATGCACTTACAATCCAAATAAGAGGGGTTGGACCAGTGATTAGCTCGCAGCGTTATTATAAATTCGATTCCAGGCAGCATCAAGCATTCGTGATCGATATCAGAACCGATCCCAAACCCAACTCGGCATTAAAAAAGTTATATTTTTACGCTGGTGGGGGTGGGTGGGGGTGGGTGGGGGTGGGGGTGGGTGGGGGTGGGTGGGTGC
>CM025675.2:6631963-6648746 GCA_014621495.2 Entosphenus tridentatus
CCCCCCCGTGCCCTCGCTCACTCGACAGCGTTTCTTTTCGGTGACACCACCACCGCACGCGTCTTCACATCACGCCCGGGGACAAAGTCGGCTCTGGGGGTGATGAGCGGAGGGGGAGGGGGGGCAGGAGGGGGGGCGTGGGGTCAAAGGGGACACTTTGGTGGTTGTGTTTTTTCACCACCGCCCACGTGCGTTTTCGCGGTTTCGTCCCCGGTGCAGTTTTCGGATGCGGTGTCCGACGTTTCGCGTCCGTGGCCTGGACGACGCTAACGGGAGGCTTCCCACCCCCCCCCCCCGACGTGAATATCGCCGATTCGCGCTTGAAAATCACGCCGTACGTGTCGTGTGCAAGTGAGAAGCGATTGGTTGCAATTCATGCAAATCGCATGCAAATTAAATGCTAATGTGGTATTGGGGGGGGGGGGGTGTTCACGAGGAATGGAATGCGTCAGACATCGTGCCAAAGCAGCGCGCAGCAAAAACACCAACATCGTAAGAGCCACGACTACTGCTGCTACTTCCACGACAACAATAATAGCGATGACTATTTGCAATCGTGTCGGACCGAGTGAGATTCGCGACCCGGTTAAAGCTTCAACGAGGGTCTCAAAGACGCTCTCTCAGTCGCGTCTTGCCAAGTGCACTGCGATGTTTGGCCAAACTTCTTCCGAATTGAGGAGTGCGTCTGTTCGCCGTCTGTTTGTTTGCTCGCTCGGTTTATTTTCCCTTCCTTCCTTTGAGCAGCAAGCGACATATTTCGTCGCTGTCACCTTCAGACCAGACACGGTCTGCAAATCGTTCTGCCTCAAGCTCCGGCCCTGCGAAAGCCTCCGCTTGATCGTTTTCGTTGCTTTTACTTCCCCCCCCCCCCGTTCCTCCGGGTTTGTATTTAAATAAATTGCGTTTTAAGGTGACAAAACACACGTGATGTACACCTTTGTGAAATTTGTTATTTCTTGTGTTTAGGCTACGAAGAGTTCACGCGCGCGGGTCAACGGAGTCAAAGGTGCAGCCCTGCAAGTGCTCGTTCACCGCCACTGCTGGTGCAAGTGGCCTCCGCTATCAGAGCCTCTCTCTACCAGAGCCACGCTCTACCAGATCTCTACCAGAGGCCCTCTCTAGAGGGAGGCATCTTGGCCATCCTCTTCCAACCTGACGAGGTGTCTTGCAAAGAGGTGCTGGTACCCACACTTCACCCCACCAGAAGGCGGACCTGCCGATCGACCGAAACCGCCGTGCGACCCACGTACGTCGCTGGCTGGCCAGCGGAGGTTTGATCATTCGAAGGACTTGCTTCGCTGTTGCAACGGCCGGGCCGGGAGATCGAAACGGCGACCGCGTGGATTGCGAGTCCGGTGCATTGCTGACCACAATGCACCTTGGTGGTAGCATCCCAAATCGCTATGAGATTTATTTACATCCACACCACGAGGAAGCGAGTCCTTTCCTTCGTACGTTGGCGAAAACTGAAGTTTATCCAGTTGCGACAGGAAACATGCCAACGTGCGTGCGTGCGTGCCTTAAGAAAAACCACAGTTTTCAATCGGTGCTACGCATTCATCACCAGCTCTGTCATGGATCAGCAACACGGCAACGGAGCAAGAACACGGAAAGAAAAGCTGAAAGGTGCGCAAAGAAGCGTGGAGGGGCGCACGCTTGGACTTACGCCGAGAAACAGGAAGAGGAACGCATGGACAAGAGAGCACGCACGCAAATCGGAGATGTTACGCGATGTGTATGTACGTATGTATGTATGGTATGTTGAACTTCTTTCGCACCGTACATAGCCAACCGTGCTAATCGGAGGCGCGGAGACAGGCGAGCGGGACTGGCCCGGGCGGGGCATGCGGCTGGGGTCAGGGTGGAGAGCGACGGGCGAGACCGCCCGATGATGATGATGGCAGCCAAAGGAGAGAACGAGCACCCAAGAGGGCGGACCGCCCCAGAGACGGAGCGGCGAGATCGATCAGCGCACGTCGCAGAAGCGAGAAGGAGCGGCGGATTGATCATGAGTCGCGATGACGATGATCATAATCACAAATGACTGATGATGACGACGACGTCGTTTATCACGGACAGCGCAGAGTGAAGTCTCTGCCACCGGGCACGAGAGAGCACCCCTGCGGAGGAGCCTTGAGCGGTCACGGAGCAACGGGAACCCCGACGGGGCGTTTCTGCGTGTGTCGAGAGCACCCAACAACATCCCCCGTGTGCAACGAGCGGCCGGCTCGCGGGTGGACGTGGCTTGACGGTTGCGCGTTGCTTCTTCTTCCTTCCGTACGGCTGACGGAGACGCACGGCTACAATTTCACACATCAGGTGGCCAAGCCAAGATAACCGCGTCAGTGCATCGCCGTGACGTCTCATTTGTGGGATCGGGGGTGGGGGGAACGGGAGGTTGCGTCGCTGCACGTTGGATGTGGCCTGTGCGTTCTGCACTCGGCGGCGCAGTTTGTGAAACTCTGGGCCGGATACAACGGCCACGTGGCGTGCGCGAGCCGGTGGTGAGTTCTGTCCGTTTGAAACGGGGAGGGCGGAGGACGGTTCATTCGCGTGAACCCAAAGGTGATCTCATAATCACGTTCGTAAAAGTCAATAAAACCCTCGGGGCACCCCCCCAAAAAAATATAAACAGGCCGCCCTGCTTGAAATGTATTTATTCAAATCGCGTGATTTGCGGGACATTTCTGAAAAACGTGTCATTTAAAATTATGTTTTTTTACACGCGAGTGGATTTACACACGTAAAAAAAAAAAATGGGTGTTGCTTTGCGGGTGTGCGTGTGCACGTGTGCCAGGATCGGTGGTGCAGTGACATGTAGAAAAGTCCTGCGGCGGACCAGGCACGGTGCTGGCCACCCACTCCCACAGTGTCGGCCTTCTTAGGTGCTCGCAAGCAGCAGTTGCCCCAAACAGCCTGTTGAGGCTATACGGGTGATCTTTGTCTTTTCTTGTCTTTAGGCATTTGATACGTGCGTGTCAATGGACACCCAGGACGACCCTCGCAAAAGCGAGACGTTCCATCTCAATGGAATACCCAGGTGCAAAATACCCAGGTGCAAAATACCCAGGTGCAATATAAAAATATATTTAAAAGAAATAACCAAAGGTGACAAATCAAACCACTGCGGTGGCTTGTGCATTGCTGCGGCAAACAGAGAGACGCTTCCGAGAGAGCCGCATATGCTGCAGCCCCGATGTTCCGAGCCCTCAAACGCGACGCTGCGCAGGTCTCGACGGGAAACATCGAACGACGTTTGTGGCGAATAAAAAAAAGCAATGCGCACGTGCAAAAAAACCACCCAACAAAAACAACAACAACAACACCCAACGATGCCGATTATAGCTCTCAAAGTCGCATCTCGACGCGGAAACGTGACTTCAATTTGCGAGCAACGGAAGCTATGGACGGTGGGCGGGCGGGGAGAGAGAGCGGGGAGAGAGAGCGGGGGGAGAGAGCGGGGGGAGAGAGCGGGGCCGCGTGTTGCACATTTAAACTCAATCTGCAAATGTGTTGGCTCATCAATGTTCCCGCACAGCCCTGGCTCAGGGCGGGTGGGCGGGCGGGTGGGGGGGGGGTGGTCAGGCTGCCTGCTACAGAAGAGGGCTGCTGATAAATGTGTTGCCCAAGGATTTGTGAGGTTTATATTTTTTTTACGAGTTTCATAAGTGTCTGCCCGGAAGGCAATATATATGTGCTGTCGTTACGATGTTGCTACCGCCGCTGCCGCTGCTGCTAATGCTGCTTCCCGCTCCTGGTGTGACTGCTGATCCCCTTTGCTGTTACAAACTGCGGCTGATTTTTTGTGTATGTTGCTCTTGCTAATGCTGCTGCACTGCTGCTGTTGCTCTGCTCAGGCTGTCGTGTGTTGCTGCTCTTGCTGCAATGTTTGATGTTGCTCTTGCTAATAATGCTGCTTACTGCTGCTGCCTCTGCTACTATTCCTGCTGCTGCTGCTGTTGTTGTGTTATTGCTGCTGCTGCTACAACTGCTGTTCCTCCTGCTTTTGCTGTACCACCGCTGCTGTTACCGGTATTGCTGACCGTATTTATGTTGAACTTCTTTCGCACCGTACGTTGCCAACCGTGATAATCGGAGGTGTGGGCGGGTGGTGGTGGGGCCAAACAAAACTAAACACAAAAAGCAGTTCTAAAGAAATTCGTTTTCAAGTCCTGCCGACTGCTGCTGTTGCTACTCCCGCTCCCAGCTGCTGCTGTTTTTCAACGCCCCACTTCTCTCCTCCCCCCAGACGCCACCTCTACTCGTGCACTTCGACCTCGCTAAAGCGGGGAAGTATGACGCCAGTGCTTCTGCTTCGAGGCCAATAAACAACACAAGCGATGCCTCGCAGCGGTCATGACCTCACCCAGTGCTGGATGAAGGCATGCCCCAAGCCGTGCCAGGACCCCTTCGGATATCACCCGCCACCGACGTTAGCCGCGACCGGAAATCGAACCGAGGTCGTTAGGTTCGTAGCGTCGCGCGGTAACCACCGTGCCACCGTTCCCTTCAACTTGTCATCTATGTATACTGTACACGCATGTAAATCGCATGTATGCATATACGTATCTATGCGTGTGCACAGTGCGCACATGCATGTACGTGTGTTTGCGAGGAGCGGTGGTGTAGTGGTTAGCGCACTGTGCTGCGAACCCGGCCACCCGTGCTTGATCTGAACCGCAGGACCGGGCCTCCGCTAGGTCGACTCGACCTCAAGTGAACACCTGTGCACGGTGCGTAAACACCGGCGCCGGGGGGGAGACAAAGGCAGCCGGGGCGTGGTGCAGACCACACCGGCCCCTCTCGTGCGCCCGTCCCGTCCTCCATCACAGGCGCTCGCTCACAGTCTGTTATGGCTACAGGAGCGGAGGGAGGGGTGGAGGTGGGGGGCATCTTTGTCTTTGGCGCTGCCGGGTTTGCTTCTCTCAAGAGGGCAGGGCCCACATCTCCAAACACGGCGCAACCATCGGTCTGCAAAAAACCGGTGTAAAAAGTCTCCCACCCACGGTGACCGCGACCCTTGAATCCGACAAGCAAGACGGCGGTGGTAGCCGCTACCGGTGACTAACTAGTTCGACCGGTGACTCGCTCGAAATTAAAAGGTCATCTTAACGCCGCGACTGCACGCTGGGGGAGACACGCGCGGGCAGGCCGCCTCGGTGTGCGGCGGCGCAACGGCTCTTGGGCGAAAATCGCTGGAAATGGTGAAACAGCGGCGATTCGGCTGCTCTGCATCGGCTGCCGCGGAGATCCGCTCCGCCAGATTGGCGCCGTTTCCCCATTCGGATCTGTGCGGCGCCGCGTTCGCACCGCCGCAAACGTGCGACGGGACGCGTAACTTATTTTCCTCGTTCTCCTTCCACCCCACCCCACCCGCCCACAATGGAACTCTATCCCCCTCCCACTATCCCCTTCCCTCTTCCCCCCCACAAGGTTTATCACCGGGGTCCAATAAAAGTTACCAGGGATTATACATTTTTTTGAAAACCATCGCTTTCTGTTTAGCGGGGATTTTTTAGAAAGAAAAAAACAACCACGGTGGGTTTGTGTGCACGAAGCCGAAAGGCCAAACCCTGGCAAGCAGCCAGAGCAACGAGCCGCGCTGCTGAAAGTTCAGTCGGCAGAGTTGTGACTGCGCGCTTCTCGACGAATGTCGCGCAGCGCGAGGAAGGGAAGTTGAATCTTGGCGTAAAGCTTTCGCGACTGCAGGAATTCATATTCTTTGGTCTTTCGGTAAAGTCACGTGGAAGGGAAGTTGCTTCCTTTGGAATACCCCCAATCCCCCCGCCCCCCCACCCCCTCCCGCCCCCCCACCCCCCCGCCCCCTCCTTCGCCCTCCCCCATATTTCTATCCTTCCTCCCATGTTCCTATAAACCTCGCTCATTTCAATAAAGATGCTTTTTTTTATTTCCTGCACAGTACATTTCCCCTAATCAGGGCATAACTTCAGCCGGGCCTGTCCTGATCGACCGGCCGGCCCGGGGGACAAAAAACGATTCCGTACCAAGCACACCACATCCAGTATACCACCACCACCACCACCGACTCCTGCGTGGCTACTTAGTAATCATGTGACGCCTCTAAAACTACTACTTTTACTTTAGCAGGTAAGACCCACTGAGCTATATGGCTCTTTCTCAGACGCGAGCTGGCCACAAATGACAGCTCAAAGAAAGTGACTCATCACGTGGACATTTAAAGCAGCCAAATACTCTAAACGCATGTTTCTAAATGTGGAGAGAAAAGCCGGAGGACCCGGAGAAAAAATCCACGCGACCGCGTGGAGAGAGAGAGAGAGACACGCAAACTCCAATCATACAGGCGTCAGGGTCGGGATCGAACCCACGACCTCTTGTATACCAGGCGAGGTAGTTAACACTCTAGTCTAGCGACGAGCCGGAAAATATATGAATTGGCAGATGAAGCTATCACCGGGTGCGTTGCTTTGTAAGACGTTCCCCATTGTTGGCGGTGGTGCCCGTGCTCAGCAAACTGGTTGATTGAACACAAAGTCAACACACGCGCTGCGCTAAACGACTGTTTCCGTTACGCGTGTGGTTGACAGCCGCGGGCGATGATTGAAACTAAAACTAAACTATTTTTATTTGACCAGGTAAGGCCCACTGAGCTATTGAGCTCCTTTTCAAAAGCGACCTGACTATCGCAACTGAAATCCCAACAAAGTGGCTTATCGCGTGGAAGTCTATAGCAGCTAAATACTCGACACGCACGTTGATTCGAAATGCGGGGGTGTTGAGGAAACCGGAGGAGCCGGAGAAAAATCCACGCGACCACGGGGAGAACATGCAAACTCCGAATATACAGCGGCTGTCAGGGTCGGGATCGAACCCAGGCCCTCCTACACGAAAGGCGGATGATGGACAACGGAAGGGTGGTGGCAGAATGGGGAGGCCTTCATCCTGCTGTGAATTGACCAAGAGCTGACGCTGTCAACAAATGTGCATCGTGAAGCAAAATGACCTACGGTGTCCTTAAGAATTGGTCGGGTAGCGGCTCAGCGGTAAAGCGAGCGGCTCGTAATTTCACGGTTTGCGAGTTCAACTCCTGGTTGGGGGACTGACTCAGCCCATCATCATCCCTATTGGGGGGGTCGATAAAATCAGTACCACTAGTTTCATTCTCATTTCAGCAGGAAATCCCCCACGTGACTTTCGATGTGGAGGCAGAATCTTGTTGGGTTAATTATCGTGGGAATCAAGTTTCTCTTTCTGCGTGCGAATGATTCACACGCGAATTCTTGAAAGGGATTCATAACGTCTTGGTGCATGTGGTGTGGTGTATGTATAGTGACTATAAGGCTTCGGAGAACAGTCACAAAAAAACTCTCCACTTATGAATCCGGAAAATAACAGATATTGATACACGCATGGTTGGGCGCTAAGTATACCTTTCTGTCTGTGTCCGTCTGTGTTTATCTGTCTGTCTGTCTCTGTGTCGCGTTTTCTGTGTTTGCAGCCGTCCCTCCCCCTCTCTCCGTATGTTTTAGTTTGTACAGAGTCCCGCTCTGTCCAGCATACTCATACACACACACAGACTCAGTCTCACAGTCTCAGTCTCACGGTCGCACTCGCAGACTTACTCACTCGCAAAGTCTCACTCGTAGTCTCGGTTTCACTTTGCACAGTCTCACACACACACAGTCTCAGTCACACACTAACAGTCTACTTGGAAAACCCACGCGGTCTCAGCTCGCTCTCGGAACGAGACCAAACCTCCCCCCCCCTTCGCCACATTCCGCGTGACGCGGGAAAGAGAAAAAAAATTAAACTAAATGCAACAAAAAAAAAGTTAAAGAAACGAACCGCACAGTCGCGTTCCAAGCGGCGTTTGTGAATTCCAGCCGGCGCGTCTATTTCTGCGTCGTCTCGCTACGCCCCGCGTGTCGGAATTCAAGTTACACACCCGACAAAAAAAATACTCCACCACGAAAAATTAAGAGCAGGAATGCGTTCACTGGCATCGCCACGAGTGCACGCGCACACACACGCGCGGGCGATGATGATGATGATGATGGTGCCGCTGCTGCCCTGCCTTGGTTGATAGTGGAGCACAAGCACAATTAACAAGCAATGCGCTAACCACAACACTACCGCCAACACACAATGGTAAAGATCACCTGTATAGCCTTAACAGACTGTTGGGGCAAGTGCTGTTAGCGAGTAGCACCTGCGAAGGCACACGAAGGCCTGGACGGCCAGCACCACGCCCGGCCGCCTTAGTCTCCCTAGCGGAGACGTTTGCACGCCGCACCAGGTGCTTATTTGGGGCTGAGTCGACCTAGAGGATGCCCGGCACGGCACATGAGGGGGTGGGGGGTGGGTGGCCGCCTTTGTCTCCCTAGTGGCGATGTTTACTACACTCCTCCGATTAGCATGGTCGGCTACGTGCGGTCCCAAAGAAGTTCAACATACACACACCTCACCACGTACTCACTTGAGGCTGAGTCGACCTAGGGGAGGCCCAGGACTGATTTTCAGATAAACACGTCACTGGCATTGGCCGCGAGCGGGAATCGAACTCGGGTTGCCGGCTTCATTGCGCAGCGTGCTAACCGCTACCCCCCCCTCCCCCACATAAGCACACAAGGGGCCACGTGGTCAAATACCTGTGGCACCCCTACACGAGTAATACCATACACGGTGGAGACTTACATCGATGAGAATGCACTTGGGATGTGTAACCATAATACCGAATTATTTATGTTAATAAGCGAGAGTTATTTGAAAGTATGTTTGTACGTGTGTTTGTATGGATGTGGATGTGTGTGTGTGTGTGCGCACGCGTGCAGAGTGTGCTCGCAAATGTGCGTGTGTATGTCCCTGCGTGTGCATACAATCTACCTGTGTGTGTGCGTGTGTGGGTGGGTGCGTCGGGGGCGCGGGTGACGCATATGCCAGTCGTCTCAGTCAGCCAACCCGTGGCACCTGGGTCTGTGCCCGCGACCTTCTGCCGGCGAGCCTTCGACACTGCACGTGGCCTCGGACTGCGCCTAGCCCGTGGCCACGTCAGCCGCCACTCACGTGGCCTCTGCCAAGCCACCGATTTTACATTTTCGATTGAGTCAACCCAGGGAGGCGGGCGGGCGGGCGGGGGGGGGGGGCGGTCATTTTAGATTAACCCTCCCCCTGCACGGAGCGGTGTGCAGGCTCGGAGCCAGAATTAATTTCCTGCTAAGTAAACCTAGGGGAAAGCCATTACTTTGCACTTTCCCATGACTCAGTCGTGAGTCAGGGGGTCCATTTCGGGGAGGAGATCTCATTCCAAGCGAAAAGTCATCTCAGGGAAACCATTACTACGTGCTCTGTTTATGCTGAGTGGACGTAAAGGAGGGCCCTGGATTACTGGAGCCGTCGGTACCGCTGGGAATGTTCGGTGCTGGCCACACCACTCGCTCCGCGTGCTGTGCCACCAGTGAGCCTTAATAGGTGCTCACTAACTGAACTTGCTTTCAACTGTGACGTGTATGTGTGTGTGTGTGCGTGCGGTGTTGGCCACCCACCCCCTTGTTTGCTGTCCCGGCCTTCACAGGTGCGACTCGCTAACAGCACTTTCCACAACAAGGCTAGACGGAAGGGGGGTGGGTTGTCTTTGTATTTGTCCTAGGCCTCCCCTAGGTCGACTCAGCCCCAAATGAAGACCGAGCACGTTGTGCACACACATCGCCACTGGGGAGACAAAGGCGGCCGGGCGTGTGCCGTGCTGGCCCTCGTAGTAGGTGCTCGCCAACAGCACTTGCCCCAACAGACTGCCTTTGTCTTTGAGCGTGCATGGGTGTACGTGTGTGTGTGTGCGTCTCTGCGTGCATGGGTGTACGTGTGTGTGTGTGCGTCTCTGCGTGCATGTACAGTATGTAGACGAGTACAATATATGCACGACACCTAAAAATAAAAAAACATCCCCATATCGCCTTCAATAGCCTCTTGGGTCAAGTGCCGACCTTACCCCCAATCCTCAATCCTATCCCCCCTCCCCCCGCTTCCTCTTTCAACCCCTGACCATAACAAGAGCACGTGGCACTTGCTGAAGGTAGTGCAAACAACACAAGGGGAATGCGTGAACACTCACTCACGCGTGCTCACGGACACAAAAGCAAAGATCCCCCGTATAGCCTTAACACACTGTTGGGGCAAGTGCTGTTAGCGAGCACCTATGAAGGCCGGCACGGCATGCACAGGGGGATGGGTGGCCAGCACCACGCCCGGCCGCCGTGCTGCTGATGTATTCCCACGCGGCATCACTTCATCTCGGCTTGCATCCAACGAGGTGGGAGGAGGGGGGGGGAGCCTCGGACCGATTCAGATAATATGGTCACTTGGGTGTTGGTGACCGTGAGTGGGAATCGCACAACACGCACGCACGCACGCAGGGGCCGCTTGGAAACGGCCTGGCCCCCGTGCATTCGTCACGGCAACGATAACGCGCAGGCGGTCACTTTATCTGCTTCCCAAAACCCACGGGGCAAGGCGCGCGCACACAGGCGCGTGTACACAACACACAAACTATACACCCGGGCAAAGGACAAAGATTCCCCGGAAAGCTTCGACAGACTGTTGGGACGAGTGCTGCAAGCGAGGACCTATGAAGGCCGGCACGGCACACGAGGGGATGGGGGGAGGGGGGCAGCATCGTCACGCCCGGCCGCCTTTGTCTCCCCAGTGGCGATATTTACACATCACGCCGGGTACTCATTTGAGGCTGGGTCGACATAGGGGAGGCCCAGGACCGGATCAGATAGTCGTCAGCAGTGTTGGCGGTGAGCAGGAATGGAACTTGGGTCGCCGGGGTCGTAGCGCAGCATGCAAACCCACACACGCGCGCACACACACGCGCGCACACACACACGCGCACACACACACGCACGCGCGTACGCTTTATCTCACATCTGACTTGCGCGCTGCAGGAACCTCAGCTATGGTCGGCAATACCCACTGGAGTAGGCAATACCCACAGGGGGGTTGGGGGGGGGGTCGCTGCGACTCTCCGTAAAGACGATCCAAAAATGAACGAGCGACAGTGGAGCTTAACCGGCCCCACCCCATTCCCCCACAACCCCCCGGTCCTTTACACCGCACCGCCCTTGGCGGGGGGGGGCGGGCGACGTTTCAGGCAATGGCCCCTTCTTCAGAGCGTATCGAAAGGCCAAAGAGGTCGCGTGGATGAGAGGTGGGAGACTTTAACATCGGCCGCGGGGATCAAAGCATGGCTCAAAACTTGAGAGAATAAAAAGACAGCAAAAAAAACGATTTGCAAATATACAACTACGTTCTGCCCTGACAGCTGCTCCGTTGCGTTCTCACAGTTAATACAAAAAAATACTAAAGACAAGACCACGTTGGAAAGCGTTACATAAAGCGTTACATAATCGACGTGTGCGCAGTATTTATCCGAGCTTGCTTAATTATGCACATGCATGCGTATGTATGAGTGGTGGTGCAGTGGTTAGCACACTGTGCGATGAACCTGGTGACCTCTGAGTTTGATTCCCGGCCACGGCTAGCATCAGTGAACTGGTCCTATGCCGTCACGTGCTGACCGGCGTGGTGAAGTATGGCCTAACGGCCACCATGACCAGCACAATATGGAAGGCCATCATTAACATTACTATCGCTACAGCCATCGTCCCCACGATCACAAACATCATCATCATGATCATCCACGCCATTATCATTTCTATAAATCATCATCACCACTATTATCAGCAGCAGCGGCGGCAGCATTATCATCATATTACTTCCATCACCATCAAAACCACCTCCTTCTTATCGCCGCTGTCATATTCACGGACATTTTCATCATCACGATGATGCTAATAACAAACACCATCATCATTATCATAATCACTTTCATCACCAAAATCATCATCATCATCATCACCATCAAAACCACCTCCCACAATATCATCGCCGCTGTAATAATAACGGTCATCATCATCACGACAATAATATCAATAATAAACACCACCATCATTAGCACCATCATCATTATCGCAATAATCATCACAATCACCTTCACCATCACAACCACCTCCACCACCACCACGTGTGTCATCAGGTTTACAGGAAAGCCCCGGAGAGGCACATTTTCAGTTTCGACCAAAAATAGCCGAGCCTCCTCCATGCGTGCGTCTTTCGATTGCCAAATTCGTAACTATTTCAGAAAGACCAGGGGCCGTTTCCTATTCACACTCCCCCAGTTCAGGCCGGTATGCGTGCACGCACCACGCACACACGTGCACAACAAAGACAAAGATCCCCCGTGTAGCCTTAACAGACGGTAGGGGCAAGTGCTGTTAGCGAGCACCTATGAAGGCCGGAACGGCACACGAGGGGGTGGGTGGGCCAGCACGACGCCCGGCTGCCTTTGTCACCCTCGTGGCGATGTTTGCACACCGCACCAGGTACTCATCGAGGGCGAGTCAATCTATAGGGAGGCCCAGGACCGTTTCAGATCATCATCACTGGTGTTGGGCGTGAGCGGGAATCGAACTGGAAGCACAACGCGCTTACCCCCACACCGCCGCTGCCCACACGAACAAACACGCGCACGTGCATGCACACACATACACGCACACTCAACAACCGCCATTCGCCACTAAGTGGCGGTGACGTCACCATGACACTTGCCAGGCTATGTGCACGTTGAGGCCACGTGAAGTGACGAACGCCCGCTGGCAGGAGTTTCATGGGGCAGACCCAGGTGCCACCGGTCGACTGACTGAGATGAGTGGCTGATGCACCACCTGTGCCCAGGTATGGGAAACTCTCCACTCTCTCCACAACTGCCCCATCACCAATTGGGAGTTGTGGGGGTAGAGTGTCCAATGGTACAAAATACCCAGGCAGGTGCTTAGTTTTGGTGGGGCTGATGGTAAGTCCCCACCTCTTAGTGGCAAGCTCCTGGTTCAGCAGCAGCGCCTCCAACTCCTCCTCTGAGTGAGCAGCAATTACCAGATCACCGGCATACATAGCATGGTTGAGCAATAGAGAGCAATCCCTTGACCGCACCTGGGCATCGATCAGCCTCCCATTGCATCACGAACTACGTGGTCGAAATAGATGCTAAATAATGTGGGAGCCAGAGGATATCCCTGTCGCACCCCAAAGTGAACAGGGAAGGTCCTTAATGATCGTGAGCAGCGGGTCAGGGACTTCATAAGCACAAAGAACAACCCAGGCCTACTGATGGTATCATAGGCCTATCATAGATCAGGTCAATAAAGCAGAGTTGTAGGTCTTGTTGAAATTCCCTACACCTCTGCTGTTGCAGACGGACAGAAAATATGGCATCTGTGTAGGACCGCCCTTTCCTGAAACCGCATTGGGGCTCCGCAAGCCTCTCTTCAGCGTGCCTAGCAAGGCAATGTTGAATAATCCTTGCCAGGACCTTTCCCGGCACACTGAGGAGTGAGATACTCCTGTAGTTGTTACAGTCTGTGCATTCTTCCAATCCTGCGGAACCCGTCTAGTGGTCCAGACTGTTGTTATGATGTCATGTAGGGCAGTCTGTGCACAAACGCCACCCTCCCTCAACATTTTGCTTGGGAGATCATCTCTGCCCGGTGCCTTTCCTGGTCTCAGACTCTGGATTGCCTTCAGTACTTCTTCAACAAATGGCACCTCAGCCAGCCACTCACAGGGGGTGACTTCTTCTTCCAATATTTGAGGCACCGCAGCCTCAGCAGGGTCATCCCCACTTTGTCCCACGTTGTTTTCCAGGCTGAGGGATTTCCCCTCCCCCAGGACCTCCAAGAAATGCTCAGCAAATCTGCAAACCTGTTCCTGGGGGTCGGAAATTGGATCACCGTTCTTTCCCCTAATGATGGTAATAGGTATGGCGCTCCAGGTTACTTTTTGTATGGAGTTAAATAGCGATTTGTGATCGCGGGCCATTGAGGCAGACTCCATCTCCTCAGCAACCCACGACCACCACCCATCCTTGCAGTGCCTCACGGCTCTCCAAACCTCCATGCAAAGGCTGCAGTAAGCCTCCTCATTCTCCAACGTGGGATGCTGTAGCCAATGAGAGTGGGCCTGGTGCTTTTTCTCAGCCAGCCTGAACACCTCCTCTGTCAGCCAGGGTCGCTGGAGAGGTTTGGCCCGTTTACCCAAAGCAGCCATTGCAGCTGCATGAGCCACAGTCCTAAATCTCGCCCATTTCCCCTCAACATCTGGAGGAGTGGGAGACGATGCCAACCCCAGCTGCAAGCGATGATGAAATTCTCGCTTGCAACTTTCATCAGCTAGCTGAGACCATGCCACTTTGTGTTTGAATGGGGTCCTGGGTGTACACCCACCACCGGAGTGGTATAATGGCAGGCACATCTTACAGATGACAAGTCGATGGTCAGTGGGCAGATCAGCTCCACGGTAGGTCCTGGTGTCAAGGAAATGGGCCCGCATCCGCTGTTCCGTCACTATTTAGTCCAGCAGATGTTCTTGCTTAGACCCGGCATGATGTTGTGTGGATGTGCCAATGCCGGAACAGCGTGTTGATAATTAGCAGCCTCCTGCCGTTGTTATTGAGCTGATCTGGCCCATGCCTTCCAATCACTCCAGACCAGTTGCCAGCATCATGACCAACTCGGGCATCGAAGTCACCCAAAAAGATGACTCTATCCCGAGGGGTCACTTTAGCTCGCACCTATGACAGGAGGTCATAGAAGGCATCTGACTCATCGGCCTTGCCGGCATCCCTCCACGGATGTTCGTGTTCGGTGGGGGCATAAGTAACCACGACCATCACTCCTCGCCTCTGGTTGATGGGAAGGCGAGCCCAAATTAGCCTGGGGCTTAGAGCTTCCCACACCTCATTGCCACGCTCCCACATCCCCTTCATTTTTTTGTTCAGAAGAAGAGCCACTTCCTGTTTCAGAAGAAGAGCCACTTCCTGTTATTTGACAGTTTCCTGCCCCGAGTAGAGGACTGTCCACCAATCATAGTGGTAGGAGCTAGAGCCGGTCTACCGGACCTCCTGAATACCAAAGAGATCCAGGCATTACCGGTCCAGTTCCCGACAGAGGAGTGGCAGCATCTCCTCCGCAGTGAGCGATCGAACATTCAACGTGGCCACCCGTAGTGATTTTCTGTTGTTTCTGGAGGAGTCCCGAGGGTAAGGATTCTCCTGGCTCCACCAAATGGGGTTAGACCCTGAAACGTCATAGACGCCTGTCCCCCCGGGGCCTCCGGCACAAGCTTATTAATTACATTTTTCAGTCGTGGTTTAGTGGTAATTAATTGAAGGTGGAGGGGTTACCAGCCCCTCACACCCATCCAGAGCCCCCATTTGGCCGCTGTGATGGTTACGAACGCCCACCCCCCACGGCACTGCCAACCACAGACACACACACGCACACACTCAGGAATGTGTTCCTTTATCAACCCTTTTGAGTGTGAGTGGGTCCTTACGTCACTTGGATTGCAAAAGGCTCCACCCTGTTCAATTATAACTCCTCAAATATTAACCGACTCCCCGTCACATTCCAACCCCAAGTGGAGAGTCGGCGAGCGCTGCTACATTAAATCCATATCCCCTAAAACTATTTGGCGAAGTAAGCGCATCAGAATGTGTGTGTGGGCGGGGGAGGGGGGTCGGGGTGGGGGTCAATCCGCGACTATGACCCCCACAGGTTCGATTCCCCGGGGGGGGCGATATATGCACCGGTTCTCGGTATTAGCACGGTTGGCTACGTACGGCGCGAAATAAGTTCAACATACATACAACCCTCCCTCCTCCCCCCCCGAGTTGCCAGTCACAAGAAGTTAGGGAAGTTCCATTCTATTTCGGATTCCAGGCAGGTGGAATGCGGAATGCTTAAGACTCTGGGAAACAGCCCCACGTGCCCATTGAGAGCGAGGCCGAGAGAGAGGAGGGTGGGGGGGCTGAGACGGATCTTGAAACTTTCCAAAGCAGGGGGTGTGGGGAGTGGGGTGGGCCCTGAAATGTCAAGCCTTTTAAAGCGGGCCCTACGTTGGTAACTATTTAAGACACACAAAACCCATTCCATACATTTTCCCTAGAAAATATAAATAAAATACCGGCGAGTGCCCGCCATGCCCCCACCCCCCACCCTCAGCGCCAGCCACTTGGATGCGCCACTGCAGGATGAGGGCTGTGAACATCGGGAAAATGACCACCCCGAACACGATCAGCGGTCCGAAACGTGTTCCCCCCACGCCGCTGATGCGCGTTACTGTGAGCTGCAGAATTTGATAATTTCGTTGCCATTCAATGACAAACACAGGCCACGGTATGGGAGGGGGTACTGTTAACAGGCTAAAGTGGGGGAGGTGAGGAAGGGAGAGGGGGGGCACGTCATCAATGCTGCAACGCTCACACCGTGTTGCCTTTTAGTCTTCAAGCGGTCCACGTTCATCCACCAACAAACAAGTTCAAGCTCGGCACCCCCGCCCCCCACCCCTTTCACAGCAACCCGGCGGAGAGACTCGCTATAAATAGCGGGGGGTGCTATTCTTGGCGCCTCATCCGTGGCTATATATACACACACACGCACGCAGGCAGGCGCACGCAGCACGGCGCTGTTGCGGCTGTCAACGTGGCCGTGCTAATGTCACCACCGCCTCCTCCGTGGCTACCGCCACCGCAACTCTGCGCGTGAGAAGTTCCTTGCGGGCCCCGGCGGCACCCCGCCACGCCCCGGCGCATGCCACCGACGTGCCGGGGTGGCTCACGTGGGCCGGGACGCTCGGTCGCACACCCGCACCACACACACGCCGCACCACACACACGCCGCACCACACACAC
>CM025675.2:6653746-6667575 GCA_014621495.2 Entosphenus tridentatus
GACGTGGTGGGGGGGCGTGGTGGGGGTGGTGTAGCGGTTAGCGCGCCGCACTACGAACCCCACGACCCGAGTTTCATTCCTGCTCACCGCCAACACTGGCGACGACTATCTGATCCGCTCCTGGGCCTCCCCGAGGTGTGCAAACATCGCCTTTGGGGAGACAAAGGCGGCCCGGCGTGGTCCCGACCTTCATAGGTGCTCGCGAACAGCACTTTCCCCCAACAGCCTGTTCAGGCTGTTACGGTGTAAGCGAGGGTAAAGGGAGAATGGCGTGCCACAGTGTTGGCTCTGACCACCGATGCTGGCAGTGGCCAGGATTTGAACTTGAACTCCTGGAGCCGGGTTCACACCCTCGTGCCCAGACCGCGCGGTTGTGGTTGGGTGCGCTGGTGGGTGGGTGGGTGGGGCGAAGGTGGGGGGGGGGTTAAGGTAGGGCGCGTAACAATAAGCAGAGGGACACGTCGTTCCCTGGACACAAGTTTGGCTCCGTGCCAAAGGCGCGACGGTGTTCGTTAAAATCCGACGGTACGCTACTGTGTCAGCGGCCTGGCAATGCCCCACGGCCGCATGCTCGGGGTGATCGCTGCATCGAGATCCAGAGAGCGGGCAGAGCAAGGCTTGCGGCCGATGATATATTCTACGATGACAAGATGATACGCATCCACATCGTAATCGATAGGACGTCATTCATACTGCGCGTGCTCAAAGTTAAATGCATCGCCATATCGGTGCTACGCGTTCACTCCAAGGCAGGGATTACGCTCACGTAAAAAGTACAGGCGCAGCCATGAAAGTGCCAGCTCAGGCCACTGCTGGCGGAAAGGTTCCTTCACTCGAGGGGGCCCAAGAAAACCCCTCTAGAGGGTATTTGGCCTACTCTTCCACGCCGACCAGACGTGGGAGTGCCCACACTTCATACCCTACCACACACGACCATTTATACCCCTGGGTGGACAGACACGGGTGGCGTGCGGGGATAGCCCAGAAACTTGCAACGTTGTTTACCTGCCGCGCCGGGAGATTGGATCGACCGGTCGACCTCTCTATGTCTCGCGGTGCGCGAACCAATCACAACCGCACGGTTTTGCAGCCCTGCAAACTTGCTCGCTCTCGCCACCGCCGGCGGGAGTGAGCGTTCACGTTCTCCTGTGGACACCGCCGGTGACATAACCACGCACCGCGGCGGCGGGTTGGTACAACCTGTACTTAGTTAATGTGACCCAGAAACATCGCACTCCCTCCTCTACCTCATCCCTTACCCCTTCCCTCTACAAACTAATCCTCCCTCTGCGCCGCCGCCGCCGCCGCCACCGCCGCCCCCCTAAATTAAGAACAAAAACACCGCGGGTATTTATGGGAACATGACTGACAGTTCTCCAAGTGGCACGCTTGTGACTTTTCAAGTCGCGACGTCTGCATAAACAATAACAGCAGCACCGCAGCCTTTTATTTATAACGGCGATGTTAGTTGCGGTGTTGCAAGAGGCCCCTTTTGTCAATCCACTGCTGGATGAAGCCGTGGTGTGCGTGGTATTGGCCATGGGTCCTGGTGCAAGGAATTAAATGGGGCCCCCTACCCCCCCACCCCCCTTTCTCTCCGTAGGACCCGGTGCAGTTGCACCAACTCGCTAAACTTGAGAAGCTTCGCCCCCCACAGCGGGGGTTGTTTGACCATACTTCACCAAGCTGGTCAGTGCGGGTTATTGGTGAAGTGGGACAGGGAGGGGGAGCACATGACTGGACCGGTCCGGATGTCGGCCGTGGCTGGGAATCAAACTCAGGTCACCGGGGTTCAAGAGCACCGCGCGTGCAAGTGCTGGGTCCGACAACAAAGCCCCTTGATTTAACCGGGCGAGAGGCCCAGCCTGGGCCAATTGGGCACAAGCCGTAGTCAGTAGGCAACGCGTCCAGATGAGGCAGGGGGTCGGAGAGAGGAGGAGGGAGTGGAGGAGTCACGGGGAGCCCCGGACGGAGATGATCGAAAGCAGACGGCATACGCGAGGAAGCAGCTTGCCGCAACCAAACGTGTCCGCGTGTCTGTGCTCGGGATGATCTTTGTCAAAACCTGATATCCGACATCTCTGCTTTGTGTGTTCGTGTGTGTGGGAACGCATGCCAATCCTGACGCCTCCTGTATATTTGGAGTTTGCGTGTCTCTTTTCTCTCTCCCCGCGGTCGCGTGGAATTTTTTCCGGGTCCTCCGGTTTTTCACCCTTCACACTGAGAATCAACATCACGCGTTCTAGAGTATTTGGCTGATATACATTTCCACGTGATATGCCGCTTCGTTGAGCTGTCATTTATGGCCAGGTCGCTTCTGATTAAAGAGTTACATAGCTCAGGGGGCCTTACCAGGTAAAATAAAAAAAATTGTTCAGCTCAGTTTAGTTGCTCGCCAAATCCATTTTTTTTTGTACGTAAACGTTTTCACCGCATCGTCGCTCTCGCCCCGCAGATGGATTCGACCATTCACTTCAACTCCCCCCGATGCGCGACGTTAGTGACGAGCACGTTCCGCCAATCTTACGAAAGCCGCTGCGGCCACAGCCTTCTTGAGGGCCACGTGACGACGTTTTAACTCCGCGTCGGAACGCAGCTCCGACTATTTGTCATTTTTTTAAATCCTCCAGCCGCGTCGGGATGACACGCGTCCTTCAATCGTCTGTGGCGAGCCAGTTGTCTGAGAGCTTGGTTCAGATTCGTCCGCCTATTTATCACGAAGCCTAACGGTTATTTACAGCCTCATTTCAGGGTTGCAATCACGTCCTCTTAAGAGATGTTTCCGTCATCTGTCAAAGGTGTTGCACGCCTATCAACCCCTTGTCAGTTGCCCTACCTTATGACAGACCAATTCAGTCCCTATTTTCTCACCCCATGCCCTTTTAAATCTCATTGTTCATCCTACAAAGTCCCATCGCAAGGGACAAATGCAAACAAAGAGACAAAAACTACGTTCATAATTATTTTTGTTTTGCCCGCATTGAAACAGATGTACGCCAAATGGGCCTGAAAACTCGATTTCCCTGTGCAAGAATACGGGGTAAACCGTATGGCTTCAGTGACCGTGTGTTTTTTTTTATTATCAGTGAAACTCCAGTCACGCCGGCTTGGTGGTTGTTATTGTTGTTAACTCCCGGGTGCCTGAACGTGCAAAAACACAAACTCCAGCCGTACTCATAGGGCAAATCGTTGTGTTGATTGTTTTCTGTGCGTGCATACATAGTTCAATTGACGTTCTACCACCTCCCCGTTTCACAAAAACAGCCATCAAAACACGGGGAAGTGAGCCATACGGGATTGTTCCAGGTAGTAGGTCACGCGGAATTTGTTTTTACATTTATTATTCCCTGTTATTGAATTTACAAAAAAAATTGGTATCGGCCACATAATAAGCATATCGTGGGCGATCATAGAGGTCGGGCAAAGTTTGTTGTTGCCGTTTCCCCACTGCGATCAGATTTCGGGAAGGCTGTTTCCCTCCGGGTGACGTCTCAGCACACCAACTTGTTTGTAAACAACCGAAGCGGATTGACGACGAGGAGGAGGAGGAGTGGGGGGTGGTGGCTCGGACGTCACGCACGGGGAGGTGGAGGCCTGGAGAGAGAGAGAAGTTCGCAAACACGGAAGGAGAGGCGGAGGGAATGCACCTCTTGGCAGCTCCACGTGTGTGGGGTGGAAAACGCTGGGGGTTGTATTGTTGTTGTTGTTATCATATATCGTGAGCAGCGCTCGTGCCCTTCTGTTGTAACCTTACAGCCTCCACCACTGCAACCGTTACATCCACAACAACAACAAGCACTGCTACTGCTACAACAACAACAACTACCGCTACTGCTACCGCTACAACAACAACCGCTACTGCTACTGCTACAACCGCAACAACCACCGCTACTGCTACAGCTACAACAACAACCACTGCTACCGCTACAGCTACAACAACAGCCACCGCTACAGCTACAACAACAACAAACACTGCTACCGCTACAACTACAACAACAGCCACCGCTACAGCTACAACAACAACAACCACTGCTACCGCTACAGCTACAACAACAGCCACCGCTACAGCTACAACAACAACAAACACTGCTACCGCTACAGCTACATCAACAACCACCGCTACTTCTACCGCTACAGCTACAACAACAACAACCACCGCTACTGCTACAGCCGCAACAACAACCACTAGAGAGACACATTAGATCAACTACAACCACGACCACGAAACAGCAAACCTGCAAACGGACCACCACGACCACTACAACCACCACCATCATCATTAACCTCTACTGCAACCACTCCTACTGAGCAGCACTCTACAAGCACAACCACCAATGCAACCACCGCTACCACCAAACATGACTCTGCAAAAACAATCAGCACCACCCAGCCCCACCATGAAAAAGCCCCACCGACCTTACCCCCTCCCACTCACCCCCCCTCTTTCAATCCCTGACCATAACAAGAGCACGTGGCATTTGTTGAAGGTAGTGCCAACAACACAAGGGAATGCGTGAACACTCACAGACTCAGAGACAAGCAGAGAAGACAGAGACACGCAGAGACTGACAGAGAAAATTATAAAAATTGACAGACAGACACACACAGTGAGACAGAGAAACGGAGAGACGCATACACACACACATAGGGGCAGATATTAACGTAATGAAGATATCGGCTTGCTCTCATCATAAATAATATAGACTCTACAATCATATAGATATTGTAATCGTCCCACGGATATACTCGTCACCGACATAGGAATGTGGAATTTCCACAAGCGTCTCAGGGCCTGTAAACGGGAGTTGAGCACACATGCCTCAATGCTCATTTGAGCAGCAGGAAATCGCTTTGACCTTTTATTTCTCGTCTCAGTTGCACGCCTTTAAACGTGAGTTCAAAAATAACAGATATCCTGCATGTACAGCTCTGTTCAGCATGTGAGTGCGTTAATCCATAAACCACTGGAGACACAATAGGGGGTTAAGAACATGATTGTGTTTGTGTTGTTGTCAATGAATAAACAACTTCCCACCTACACGGGGATGACTGTTCACACCACACACACTCACACGTGGTCGCGATGGCGAGCTGACTAAGATGCTTGCACACTCATGCCACCCACACACCGTAACACAAAGATCCCCCGTATAGCCTTAACAGACTGGCAAGTGCTGTTAGCGAGCACCTATGAAGGCCGGAACGGTACACGAGGGGGTGGGTGGCCAGCACCACGCCCGACCGCCTTTGTCTCCCCAGTGGCGATGTTTACATACCGCACCGGGTACTCATTTCAGGCTGAGTCGACCTAGGGGAGGCCCCGGACCGGTTCAGATAATCGTCACTCGTGTTGGCCGTGAGCGGGAATCGAACCCGGGTCGCTAGGTTCATAGCGCAGTGCGCTAACCGCTACACCACCGCTCCCTACCTATGGCAACAACCGCCATTCGCCACTAAGTGGTGGTGACGCCACCACGACGCTTGTGCCAGGCCATGTGCACCTTGAGGCCACGTGAAGTGTCGAACGCCCGCTGGCAGGAGGTCACGGGGCAGACCCAGCAGGTGCCACGGGTCGACTGACCGAGATGACCAAGATGACTGGCTGATGTACCACCTGTGCCCCCTACTGTACCAACTTGCACACACATGCACACATGCATGTGCGCAGACACACACACACTCATGCACCCCCACAGACCGAAAGACAAAGATTATCCGTATAGCCTTAACATACTTTTGGGGCAAGTGCTTTTAGCAAACACACACACGCTCTCGTGCACATTCACACTCCGCAAGACGCACACAGACACAAAGACAAATATCCTCCGTATAGCCTCAACAGACTGTTGGGACAAGTGCTGTTCAGCGAGCAGCGACACACACGCCGTAACAACGCACACGCACACGGGTGGCTGTGGTACGCCAACTTTCGACTGATAGCCGCCACTGACATTTGGCTTTAAAGGCCGAACAAGTCTCGTGCGCCGATTCATGCAGTTTTGCAGGACGATCGCCCGTGCTGCAGTTTGGTTGCAAGGGCACGACGGCTGGGGCGTGGGTTGGTGGGATTGGTTATGATGATGATGATATGAAAACATGGGAATAGGGTTTATTACCCTTTCTGCGCAATAAAACAGGAGGCGGTAAGATGTTCAAACACCAAATAGAAACCTTTTTACAATGAATCGAGTCACTTTGCATTAACCGCACGCGCTATTTGTGGTGCACATGCAAACACACGCGGCTCTGCGAAGCGATTGGCCTGCACCAGAGATAGCAGCCTTCTTTAGGGCCCAGCCTCACCACGAGTGTCAGACCAGAGAACGCCAAAAGGCGAACAGCACAAAGACAATGCACTATGAGAGCATGTTTTATGACAATGATAATAACTCAAAGGATAAAGGTGTGCACCTGCTGATCGACACACCGCTGAATGATACACACCATGCCCGCTGCGTCAGTCATGGCGGTTGTTTGACCATACTTCAAACTAAACTAAAACTAAACTATTATTTTATTTTGACCAGGCAAGGCCCACTGAGCTATGTAGGTATATTTTTCCAGAAGCGACCTGGCCACAAATGATAGTTCAATCAAGTGGCTTGTCATCACGTGGAAATGTACAGCGGCCAAATGTACTCTGAACGCGTGACGTCGTTTCTAAATGTGGAGGGAAAAAAAATCGGAGGGCCCGGAGAAAAATCCACGCGACCACGGGGACAACACGCAAACTCCAAATACACAGCAGGTGTCAGGGTCGGGGTCGAACCCACGACCTCCTGCACACCAGGCGAGCTAGTTAACATCTCTTAGCCACCGTGATGATGATGATGAGAGAGAGAGAGGGACATGCAAACTCCAAATAAACAGCAGGTGTCAGGGTCGGGATCGAACCCACGACCTCTTGTACACCAGGCGAGGTAGTTAACATCTCCTAGCCACCGTGATGATGATGATGAGAGAGAGAGAGAGGGACATGCAAACTCCAAATAAACAGCAGCAGGCGTCAGGGTCGGGATCGAACCCACGACCTCCTGCACACCAGGCGAGGTAGTTAACATCTCCTAGCCACCGTGGCGGTCAAGCTTGAGGATGGGGGGGGCGAGCAGCTCATGAGGTCACCCAAGATCGGTGCCTCAATGCGATCTTCATCGGGTGACGATGCAGGCCCGTGCGTGCGAGTGAACGTGTTGTGGGTCGCTTTGGATACAACTTCCATCACGTGCAAGCAAAGAGGTGAGTCATCGTTACAGGCTTGTCTCCAGACTTACACATGGGGGGAGGGGGGGGGTGGTGGTGTAAGTCACGTGACTTTGTTGTTCTGCTGAGTTCGTGTGCCTTATGTTTGCACCGCGAGCCCACGAGGGATGGTGTCGGTGCAACGGCACGCACAAGTGTCGTCATAACAAGGTTCCAACAATTTTTTTTACTCATAAAACTTTCGAGGATTAATCGATCTTCGAATTTTTTATGATGCAATACACGCATCGAATCGTGCGTGGTGCTGCTGCTGCTGCTGCGAGGTAAATGTTCAGCCATGCAATATCTTTGTTACGCCACTCGAGGGAGCGCTAACGAGCCCCTGTATATATATTAAACGCGTACTTTCGGCCTACTCTTTCACGCTGGCCATACCGGTGTTGGGGAAGAAGCGGTGGAAGTAGTCGCATGTCACCTCGCCACACGAAGGGACCGGCGGTGGGAGATGGGTGGTGGTGGTGGGAGATGGGTGGTGGTGGTGGGGGGTGGGTGGTGGTGGGTGGGTGGTGGTGGTAGGGGTGGTGGTGGTGGTGGGAGATGGGTGGTGGTGGTGGTGGGGGATGGGTGGTGGTGTGCACTCACCACACCACCGTGGCAGCATCCATGGTGCTGTTAAGATTGTGACTACATTCATTATTAATAATCGATTACTGATCATCTATTGCTATACAATCTTATTAATCGATAACGATCGATTACATGCACATTCTTAAGCTCAAGGTTCGATGATGCACAGGGCGGTCCATATCTCTTGTGACCCCCCCCCCTAAATAAATTGACCCCCAAACCTTTTTTTCCCTTAATAAACCCAATTTAAAATATATATTTATAAAGTTTCAAGGATAATTAATTGGGGGTGGGGGTCACAAGACATCTGGACCACCCTGTACACAGTCCCTTGTCGATCCACCGCTGGATGAAGGCCCCGTCCGCGTGGGTCACACGAGCGCCGACTTGACCACGGACGCCAACGGGCAAGCGAGCGCGCGCGGGGCGGGGAGCGAAGATTTGTTTTGTTGGCGAGCCGCGCGGCACCGCATGCGACGTCTGAGCCTCCTTCGGTGCCGACAGAACGGACGGGACGGGCAGTTCCCAATGAGACGCGGCACGCGAGTTCGGGCTCAAGGCCAGCTTCGTGCTCGAGACGGGGGGAGGCAGGCGGCAGTCGGGGCGAGCGACACCAACGAGGCGACGCGAATGAGACAAGCCGGGCTAGACGAGCAGCACTGACGAGACAACACGTGTCTTTTTTTTTATCCTTTATATTAAGTTCACTTGCACGCTTGCTTGCTTGCTTACGACCGTGCAAATCTTTCGGTCGTTTTTTAACCCACTTCCCGTGATCCAGTCGAGCTGACATTTTCCACACAGACTCGTTGTGCGTGACAATTAATGTTCGTGAAAATTTTTGTTCCAAAATTTTACACTTTTTAGGACAAAAATATTATATTTAATTACCAATTGCTTAATGCTGGCATGCAATCATCTGACCCATAGGTGGCAGCCATCTCAAGCCAGAGGACGAGAGGACTCTAGCCGCCACGCATATAAAGGATTTATAGTGAAAAACGTTGTTTTTACGGGTTAATTTTTTGTTATTATGTGTCACGCTTGTTTTTTTTTTCCCTTCCCAGCCAAAGTTTCGCCGAGCATCGTGAATTTTGTTTTGTTTTGGTGCGTCTCTCCTCCACGGGGAGGAGAGATGCTTGTTTGCCGCTGCTGCTGCTGCCGCTGCAGTTGCTGGGTGTGAATTCCAACTGCGTAACGATCGAGACATCGAGATGGTGCCGGAACCAGTGTCACACGAGGTCGGGCGGGGGGGGGGCAACTGACTGAATAGACAACGAGCAGACATGGTAAACCAGATTAGGATACAGATTGGGGTCAGACGCGATTTCAGACGCCCTTCTGCGGCCGTCTGGAACGCTCTTCCTTCCGATATTAGGAAGCCACGGGAGCTAAGCGCTTTTAAATCATCGCCTAGATTGAGAACTCAATTCTTTCGAACTGCTTCTTCTGTTCAGTTTTGTTGTCCTTCCCCCGCACCTCCGATTAGCACGGCCGGCTACGTGCGGTGCGAAGGAACTTCAATGTACATACACACGAGCCATTGACGCACGCATCAATGATGTGCTGTGACCCAACTCGCCCGAGAGGAGGTCGGGCACGGAGATGGAGCAACGGAATCAATCGGTGCGTGCGCCAGCGCCCAGGTGGATTGTCGCAGATGGCGCGACCGCTGAGGGTTGGCGACAGGCTCAGGAAGGCGGACTTCATCCAGCAGCGGATGTACAGGCTGCTTCAAATAAATGTTAACACTTCGAAGAATTTGCAACAACAATACCGCGATAAATGTGCTGCCTTCGGGCTCTGCAGACCACTTGGAGAAGATTCCAGGCACGCGTTGACAATGACGGCGAACAAGTGCAGACTCTTTTTGACTTTTTGAAGCTATTAACGTACATTTGTTATCATGTTACAGTGCGTTATCCGTTCCTTTTCCATGAAAAACGATAGTCCAATTTAAGTGTTAAAACATTTTTAAGCACCCTGTATGATGGCTGGTGAGGGTGATGATGATGATAATACACGCTCCGTGCCTAGCTCAGTAGCGAGGAACACCAGGATGCATTTGCATCCAAACTCCTGCTCCCTTCCACGGCAGCTGCACAAAGGTCATCAATGCCATCCTCGCCCCCCCCACGCCGCCCCGCCCCCCCATAAGTCGGCAAGGTGACACCGCACGTGGTGGTGGAGCGTGCTCGACTTCTCAAGGTGACCGCCACCGGTGGGGAGGGGCTGCGAGTGAGGTGAGGGTGGGGGGAGGTGAGGGTGGGGAGGGAGGTGGAGGGGCATACAGGTGAACCTCGGGGTGTGGGGTGAGAGGTGAGGGGTGAGTTGGTGGGGGAAGGACTTTATGAAAGCGTGTGAGTTTTGGGTGTTCGTGGCAGTTTTTGGAGTTGGGGGAAGGGAGGGGGGGCAGTGGTGGGTGCTGGGGACGAGGGGTGGAGGAGGGCTAGGGGGGGGTGTGGAGTGGGTCTCGCACCACGTGTAGGTGGGCGTGTTGGGTGTCTATGATCACGAGGCCACAATTATGTAACTTTATTATTGACGCCGGGCACCAGATGGTGTGTGATGCGTCTCGCTCTCGGGAGCATCTTATAAATGGGGCGAGCGCGGTGGCGAAAGCTCGCAGGCGTTCGACAATATCACGCGCTGCACCAAGATTCCCCCCCCCCCCCCCCAAAACGACACGGACGGCGTTGGGGGCCCAGCGCCCGGGGAGAGAAAATCCCCGAGACCCAAGGGGGGGGGGGGGGGGCTGCAACTAATAACACCGCGGAAGCGGGCGTCTGACTTTCGGGGGGGTCCCCGTGTCTAAGAATGCGGCAAAGCGACATCCCTGACATTACACTGGCGTGCACAGCGACCCTGAGTGGACTCGCTACGGGGTGAGTGGAGGGGGACAACTCGTGGGAGTCCAAGGGGAGTTTTGGGAGTGAGCGGTGCTTTCTTGGAGTTGGCGAGTGATAGGGGGGGGGGGGAGGAGGGGGAGCGGGGTAGGGTTGGATGTTCTCTCAATGCCACGTGTTATCTGGCCCATGAGCTTTTCCTAGAAATCACACGGGCAACCTGACCCCGGGTCTAGTTTAACAGCATGTGCTCACGGGGGCTGCTGGGTAGGGGTGGGTGGAGAGGTGGACGGGGCATAAACGGAGTGACCGAGCCGTTCTCTGTGTGTTACAGGAGTCAGGCCCGAAGGTAAAAACAACAACAACAGCCACAGATCCCCCGGATGACCTCAAATGACTGTTGGGGCAAGTGCTGTTGGCGAGTAGCACCTGTGAATGCACACGAAGGGGCTGGACGGCCAGCACCACGCCCGGCCGCCTTCGTCTCCCTAGCGGGCGACGTTTGCAAGCCGCAGCACCAGGTGCTTATTTGAGGCCGAGTCAACCTAGAATGAGGCCCGGGACCGGTTCCGACAACCGTCCCTGGTGTTGGTCGTGTGTGGGAATCGAACCCGGGGAGGTCCGGTAGCTACGAAGCGCAGCGCGCGCTGACCCACTACACGACCGCTCCCCAGAAACAAAAACACTGCAGCCACAACAGCAGCAGCAGCAGGGGCAGCGTTGTGGTAAGTCAGGGGCAGGCCCAAGAGGCCCCCCCGCCCACCACCCCCCCGGCCCGCTCCCCACCCTCCCCGCTCCCCACTCTCCCCACCCTCCCCGGGATTTACAAAACAGTCTTTAGCAGTTCTTACTTTCAGCCGGAACGCTGTTCCAGGAATTATTTTGGTAAAGCCAGGGCCGTCTCGTCTTGTTTTTTCCCCCCTCATCTGTAGGAATTTGTTCACCTTCTCCCTCTCTATCTGTCTCTCTCACCTTGTCTCTGTCTGTGTGTCTCTCTCACCTTGTCTCTATCTGTCTCTCTCATCGTGTCCCTCTCTGTCTCTCTCACCTTGTCTGTCTCTCTCATCTTGTCTCTCTGGCTCTCTCACCTTGTCTGTCTGTCTCTCTCATCTGGTCCCTCTCTGTCTGTCTCTCTCGGTCTGTCTCTCTCACCTTGTCTCTGTCTCTCTCACCTTGTCCCTTTCTGTCTCTCCTTGTCTCTGTGTCTCACCTTGTCCCTCTCTCTGTCTCTCTCGTCTCTGTCTGTGTCTCTCTCACCTTGACCCTCTCTGTCTGTGTCTCTCACCTTGCCCCTTTCTGTCTGTCTCTCACCTTGACCCTCTCTGTGTCTCTCTCACCTTGTCCCTGTCTGTCTTTCTGCGTCTGTCTCTATCTCACTCGGTCTCAATGTACCCGTCTCTTGTCCTCCCTCCGTCTCACTCTGTCCCTCCGTCTCACTCACTCTCTTCAACACTCTACCTTCTCCCCTCCCTCTCCCCCTCTATAACTCATCCCTTCTCAATCCTGGACATCTCTAAAATGCTGGACATCTGTGAAAAAGAGCTTCATAGCTCATCGGATTTCTCCAGCATGAATACAGATTCTGATATATCTCGCCTGTGCAACTTTCATATCTCCCCTCCCTCTCTCCCCTTAAGTCCTCCCCTCTCCATTGACTCATTCGCGTCTTCTTCCCTCGCTGTCCCATCTCTCTATTCACCGCTTCTGCATCTGAAGAACACGTGGCTGCTATAAATGTCCACATGATAAGCCACTTCTCATTGGGCTATCCATTTGTCGGCAGGTCGCTTCCGAAAAAAAGAAGCTACATAGTTCAGTGGGCCTTACCTGGTGAAACAAAAAACAAACCATGCGTTTATTGTTGAGTTCATCTCCATCCCTTTCCCCTCCACTCCCTGGAAAATTCCATCCCATTGCAGCTCTCCCGTAACATGTACCACCTCGGCCCCCATCCCTCTCTCTCACTCCGTCAGTGCCGTGCCGCGTCAGCCGGCGACAGGAAGCCGGTTCTATAGACGTCTGCTCCTCGCTAATTTGCAACGCGGCCAACGCACGCGATACGTAACGTCTCGCGGAAAATGACCGTGTGTTTTTTTTATTCGCGCGAGTGCGGTGACGTGGGTTTATCTCCGGGGTTGTTGACGAGAGAGAGAGACAGCCAGCATGCTCTGGAGTTGATTTCGGCCGTATTCACGGGAGGTGGGAGGATAGATGATGATGATGATGGCGGTGTTGATGGTGTTGATGGGAGCAGTGCGTTTGTAGAATGCTTTGAAAAATGCAAACGCGACGCGGATTCTCGGCAAATGTTTTCTATTTTGGACGATAGTTTACAAAAAAAAATACTCAGAGCGTAGGAATGCACGCGCAGTAAAGGTACTGTGTGTACTGTATACGATGTGTGTCAACAACAGTAACAGTGAATAATGTGGAATGCAATCGGCATCACCAAATGCAACCATCACTTTTATCGTCACATTAAGATAACACCATAACCATCATCATGATCACCACCACCACCCAACATCACCAAATGCAACCACCAGCATCATCTCGCTCATCACATTCGGGCATCCAAATACATCGTCGTTAAAATTCCACCACCACGATCACAATCGTACTTTCCCTCATTATCATCGTGACAAGCGCTTCATGGCACGCAGCTGAAACATCCCACATACCAAACTTCGAAACTTCCTGCAAACATTCCTAGGCCCTTTTTAAGCCTGCGACCTGAATGCCAAGTTGAGACCCGTCTGCCGCCCGCGGAATGTCTGCTGCATGAGTCACCCCTGTCCAGTCAAGTCATCCGGGCAGCCGCTCATTTGATGATAAATGAATTAACCTATCATCATGGGATCTCCTTTGCCAGTACCAAAATATACTAATAGGGGTTTTCCCCTTTTTTCTGGCAACAAAACTGACACCTTTTGCAAGGAATCATGCTTACATTAACCACAATACCTACAGTCAAATGCAAACAAAAAACAATACTCTGATAATTTATGCATTGTCTTTGAAACTGATTGGTCCACACCAGAGACAGCTTTCTTTGGAGCCTAGTCTCATATGGTGTTCGACCAGATGACGCCAAAAGGCGCACTAGTAAGCAGTTATATTTGTTTTCATCTTAACACGCATACAGGATGAAGTGTC
>CM025675.2:6724212-6738467 GCA_014621495.2 Entosphenus tridentatus
TGCTTGCGTTGTGGCCGAAACGTCGTGAGAATGATTTTATTATGTTTTATTTTTATTATTTGATTAATTTCATTCTACGTGACTTTACCGAAAGAACCAAGAAGATGAATCCCTGCAGTCACGAAAGCTTTAAATCGAAAAAAAATGTTGTTTAGTTTACCATCGCATCCGCCATCACCGCCACCACCACGGTGGCCGCGTGTTGACTCGGCGCTAGAAAGCGCGGCGCCCAATTCGGAAGGTTGATGAGTTGAATTCCCTGTTAGGGGCGTGAGACTCGGCTCATTGTTTCCATGGTGGTTGGTAAAATAGGTAACCGCTTTGTGGAGAAGTCAACAACAGCAGCGATCGTCCTGTGGATAAATGGATAAGACATCCCCCCCCCCCTCCACAGCAAAGTGGAATTACCACCATTGGCTCAGAGTAGCCACGAGGAAAAAACGTTCACTCTCGAATTATATCCACCCCCCCACCCCGCTATCAAACACCATCGCAATGGCCACAGTCACTGCCGGAGCCAGGGGGGGGGGGTGGCACGTCGGCCACAGCCAATACCGGCGACATCGCCCGAAATGCCACCACAATCATCCTGAATCGGCATATTTAACACCATCGCCATCATCATCATCCTCATTAACATCATTACCACCAATGCAATCGTAACCACCATCACGACTGCCACCACCACCATCAACACCACCACTACCGCATTCACCACTACCATCTCCATCACCGTCACGATCACTGCCACGACTACCAGAGCTACCATCACCACCAATGCGACCATTGACCACCGTTACCAACATTTTCACCACCACCAACCGCTACTGATAACCATATTCCTTGCCAGATTTCAGAAGCTAAGCAGGTATATCGCCTGGTAAGTACTTGCTTGCGAGACTGCCTGCGGATGCTGGCATTATACCGCATGGGTTGTGCGAGGTGGCCAACGCGATTCCCGATACGGCTGGCAAACGGATTCCCTAGTGAATCTGCGCAGAGTGTTATCCCATCAAAATACCCCGCACGTTTTCGTCGGGGCTCTCCCGTGTCCTCGAACAACGAAGCCAAACATCTCATTAACAATACCAATGCGGCAGGACCCTCTCGAAAAGGGGGGGTTGTGGTCTTGAGATTCCCTCTGTGGCTCTCCCTTGGCAAGCAATGGTCACTGTTAGTCAGCCAACCCCTTCGGTGTGCAAACGGGGACGCGGAGCCAGGAATTTGTCTGGCGGAGAGGAATTTAAGAGACGTTTCTTTTAAAACCCACACGTACGGAACGTACACCAACAACCTCGTTAAACCGATAAAAAACTAAACTAAACTCGCACAACGCGAACCGTGCGGCTGCGCTGTTGGCAAAGCTGCTCTCCCCCGGTGAAATGTTTAACGCGGCGACGCGCGGCGTGATTCTTCGGACCGAATTGTCCGTGCGGGTAACTTGGGACACGCGGTGCGCAACATTCTGCCCCCGGCTCTCGTCAATGGACATGTGTGTGTGTGTGTGTGCGTGCGTTCGTTCGTTCTTATCGTTAATTCATACATCTATCTATCCATTAATTGAATAATTGATCCCTTACATTGATTCGTCACCCATCCTCAATAACACCCATTAATTTATTAATTCACACATTCACCAAATCCATCCCTTCAATCGTCAAATCCATCCATACATGCATTTCATATATTCATTCTTCCATCCATCCATCCACAGATCCGTTCACTCGAGGGCTGGGGTAGAGCCAGTGTCTGCTTGGCTGGCGTGTCCAAGCGTGGAATTTCATTTTTTGTAAATGCTTCACTTTTGTTGACATTGGAATAAAAACGGCTTACGTGACCCTTTCCCTTAACCTAACGATGAATAAAACGCGATTTACAAGACTTCATTCATTCATCTACGGCTGGATTAAGTCCCATCAAGGCCTCAGCATGCTGTGTCAACACGAGGGATGGTCAGTGCGCGCTTGTGAAAGGTCGCCCCCTCCCCCTCACCCCCACCCCGCCACCTTTGGGTGAGCACCAGTTCGGATATCGCTCGCCACCGATGTTATCTGTTTCCGCGAATTGAACTCAGCTCCCCGGGGTTGAGGGCTGCGGTGTGCTAACCGCTGCTCCACCGATTCCTACCATTTCCTTACGCGGCTTTATATATGTGCACAAAGCACACACGCGCACACGCACGCGCGCAAAACTCCACTGACTGTGTGCTCTGTGCAACAGGTCAGTGGAATTTTTGCGCAGCAGAGGGCTTCGCGTTCTGAGAAAGAGCCTTTGCACAGCACATTTCCCATAAACGACATGAAGAGCAGGCACGTGGGGAAAGTGAGAGCGAAAAACAAATAAGGATGGGAGATGGAGGGGGGGGGGGAGGTGCAGGGGTAGGGGTTGGAGAGGAAATGGAATTGCCAAGACCTCAGCGGGCACAGTTGCGACGCGACTCAAACACTCACCGTTGTGGCTTCGCACCGGAAGGGCGGGCTCGGTGGAGGGGGTGGCGTCAGAGAACGCTGAGTCGGCACCGCTGAGCTTGCTGGGTTCGAGTCCGGGCTTCTGGGGAAAACAACAAAATTCAGGGAATTAATAATAGATGATGACGAACACGGCGTAGGGGGTGGGGGTGGAGGGTGCCCGGCTTACTCGGAAGATGTTTTTCTTCTAATGGATTCTCAAGACTCGTGATAGGCGACACTCGACGACAGCACCGTCGGAACAACGGTTGGTTGGAAGAGCGATTGGGTAGAAGCGCAAGATTCTCAGGTGTTCCAGTGTTCTTACTTCTTGGCACGTGTGACAATGCATCGTAAAGCAACGAAAAATGTTGAACCCCTTTATCGAGCCACTGCTGGATGAAGCCCTCCCACCCCACACAGCGCGTCGGGGATGTTTGACCGTACTTCACCAGGACGGGTTCCGATATCGACATCACATGCCGCTCAAGTCGGCCGTGGCCGGGAATCGAACAACGGGTCGCCGGGTACACAGTGCGGTGCGCGCTCACCACTCATATCCTCATTCTTGCACAGGATTTGCATACTGGGGTTTATAGGGTTGAAGCCAAAAAAAAAACACCCCACCCACAAAAAATGTAACGTAAATATTTATTTGCATGCCAAGGACAGGATATTGCCGACGCGCCCGAGGGAGTTGACAATCTGCACGGGACCTGCGCGCTGCGTCGGGATGCATGTATTTGTCGCGGGCGCTGTCACGACGTCGCAAAGTGACGCCGGCGCCGCGTTACGTCACGCGCGAGCACGCAAAAGGGCGTTTGTAGGTCACGTCGCGGGTAGAACGACGGCGGTTTTCAGGCGGGCGGGCGGGCTGCAAGGGGCACGTGCATGCAAGCTGCTGCGTCGCAGCAGGAGATAAATGATCGTTGTCGTCATCAGCAGCAGCAGCAACATTACAATCGTAAATAACCAAACCAAGAATAATCGTAGTGCAGGAAGGATTAATATTGTAATCGTCATCAGCACCATCCACCACCAGTCACAAACGTCTCCCGTGCACGGCTAACATTGCCACCCACCATCATTGCCATCATCACCAAATGCTTCCACCAACATCGTCCTCCTCATCATTATCAAGAATTATGAATCGTGTAGATGATGACGACGATCATCATCATCACCACTGCCACAACCCACCACGGTCATCATTCTTATCATCGCACCATGATTGCCCCCACCAAACCAGGGGCCACAACCATCATCATCAAGACCATCGAAAGCAGCAGCAGCAGGAGCAGCAGCAGCAGCAGATGTCACCAACATCGCCGCCGCCGGCGTCGCTGCGGTGGCCACCGTCGCCGCCACCGTAATTGTTTAATAGTGCATTTCATAACAGGCCTCGCCACTCCGCTGCCAAGTGGGTCACGGGGTGTCGGGTCACACGCGGCTGACTCGGCACCCGCCGATGCTGTAATGCGAAATTGGGTCCGCGACGGCGGCGGCGGCGGCGGCGCATCATGGCCTACTTTCGCTCGCAGCTTTCACACGGTGCTTCCGAACGCCGGTCGGGCGCTCACGCGATCGCCGCCAGGAACCTGAACCCCCCCCCCCCCCCTGCGGCGGCGCCGTCGACGCCCCCCGGCGGTTCTCGTGAAACGCGCCGCGAGCGACCGAATTGAAGGACGCGCGCCACGGGAGGCGACTTGCGAGCCAAAGGAAAAAAAAATCGCTCCACGAAGCCCCGTCGGATTCCTCCGGCGTCAATGAAGATTGCGATGGTCCGATTTCGTCGACGGCAAAAAACGAGGGGCCGCGGTCGTGCGACCGCCGCGTCGGGCCTTCCGTCGAGGCTCCGTGCGGCCCGCGTGACGTCAACCGCCCGGCTGCCGCGCGCGGCGGTCGTCACCGGGCCGTCACCAACAACAACCGGCGGGTCAAAAAAGACTCTGGCCGTGACGATTTTAGGCGGCAACACCATGGGTCGACCGGATACCGCCGGTCGCGTCCTGGCGATCGGTACAGGCTATGCCCGGGGGGGGGGGGGGGGGCGGCGGCCATCAAACGTTGGAGAAAACTACTTTTGGAAATCATCTTCTTGGTTTTTTCGGTAAAGTCACGTAGAAGGGAAGTAATAAAATAATAAAAATAATAAAACATAATAAAATAATTCTCACGACGTTTCGGCCACAACGCAAGCAGCCATCTTCAGATGAAACCAGGTCTGTCGAGGCGACAGCGGCGGTCGCACGACCGCGGCCCCTCGTTTTTTGCCGTCGACCAAAGTAGGCTCACGACTGCAGTAACAATGTACGGAAGGCTTACGACACAAATCGCCTGGATCTTAGAAAGTAAGACGCGCCCCTAACTTCCGCCGCACGGTGTCAAATAGATTTGCGCGAATCTGGTCTCGCGTGCTCGCACACACACACACATACACACACACACATACACACACACACACAAGCTACTGGGTTATTAGGTGGACGCCAAAAATGTTGCTTGAAAAAGGTGCGCCTGATAGTCTGTAGAACATGGCGATGATGGTGATGATAATATTCATGACGAAGATGATGATGATGATAATCAGCCCGTTTGTGACAACTCAACGAATCTCAAGGCAGCGAATTGCTCCACATGAAACGACAGCTCCCAGCCGCTCCCCACATCCACCGGTCGTATGTCGTCAGCAACGATTCGCCAGCCGCTCCCCGCCTTTGGCTCCGACTCTGCCGTAAGCCTCGACCACCCTCCCCCTCCTCAAGCTGCGGACCGCCTTTTTCGAATTCGCTACAGCGTACTCTCGGTTTGCGTTCATTCTCTCATCCACGTGCTCTACACGCTCCGTCCCTCGGCGTATTTCCAAGCGTGAACCTCTCCCGCGCGTTTCACCGCGCCCTTTGCAGTAGGGGGTGCACGTCACTCCGTTGCTATTGTCGACCAACGGCCGTCATCATCACCATCGTCATCATCATCGTCATCATCCATAATAGAGGTTTTTGGGTTAGATCGTGTAAATATATAAATGTGTCGTTAAAACCCTGCTGGTGGTGGCCATCATCATCACCATCATCGTCACCGTCATCGTCATCACCGTCACCGTCATCATCACCGTTATCGTCATCGTCATCACCGTCACCGTCATCATCATCATCGTCATTGACATCAAGCCGCGCTGCGCCACCCAGAGTGGACTGCCACGTTCCACCGCGGTGCAGGAGGCCCTCCCCTCCTGCCAGGTCAGGGACGGTGCCACGACAGATCTGACGAACCCACGATGCAGACGCTGTCGAGATCCGCCCCCTTTGTCCGCACGAGACAGAACGAGGGCACGATGTGCAGGAGCCTTCGTGCTCCACTCTTGCAACATTCCCCCGGGCTACGTGTCCTGCCCAAGCCCAATTGCTTTCCTCCACGGCCAGAACGATGTCATTTCTCTGCGTAATGCTCTCCAATCCACGTGTTCTTCTCTCCAATTACAAGCGTGTATCCCTCTCCCTCTGCACACTTCTTTGAAAATCTTCTCTCGGTGAGGTGAGCAAAATTCCTCACAATGGCTCCATGGCTTTGGGCAAACAAAACTTTTTCTGGCCCAGAACTTTGCCGGCGGGGCACAGCGTTAAAGGAGCGTAGGCGCGCATGCGCCTGGGGAGCAAGCGGGTTACCGCGGCGTGCTGTCTGGCACGATGTCTGACGTTTCGCTTTATGTGCCGGCCGGGAGCTGTGATTGTAGTCCAGCGTTGCCAACAGCTGCTGCTGGTTGATGCCGGCCGGCCGGCCGGCATGGTTAGGCCCCGGGGGAGACGGAGCACAAGCGTGAAAACCTGCGCAGTCGAAAATATTCCTGCGTCTCCCCCCCCCCCACCTCTCTCTCTCCGCATGGAAACCCTGAACGGCCCCCCACGCCAACACAAACACCGACTCCCGACAAGGTGGCAAATGTGGTCTGCGTCGCAACAGCAACAGCAGACAGACTGCAGCCTCAACAACAAACAGCGGACCGCTTTCACCAAAACCACCACCGCTACGACGCACAAAAAACCCGCTCTCGCTTTAAATATAGCCGAGGTGCTTTTGCCGAGCCGTGAATTCATTATTTTAATTCCTCCCTGATCGCCGGTGGTGGGGGGGGGACGACGACACTCACAATGGGTATCATTGTGACCCTTGCAATAAAAAAAACGCGGTGCTGCCGGACCGCGACGTGCAACAGGGGGGCGACTGTGCGTGCGAGCCCACGCGACTGTGCGTGGCGCACGCGAGCGAGCGAGCGAGTGTGTGCGCACTCGCGAGAGCGATGCGTTGTGCAGGTTTTTTTTCCCTTCCTCCTCACAAAAGCAGCAGCGGCGGCGGCGGCGGCTGCGAGAGTTTCTGGACGCTCGCGCACTGCGGGACGATTACGTCTCTCGCAGACCATGCCGGTGTGTGCAGGGGTGTAATCCCGTAATCCCCATTAGCCCCACGTGGCCTAGAAAACATTTTTGGCTGCGTGTGTGTGTGTACGCGCAAGCATGCTCGCTAACAGCACTTGCCCACACACTCTCCGAAGGCAAAACGGGGGGGCCCGGGGGGGGGTATCTTTGTCTTTGCAGGTGCGTGATTGTGAGAGCGAGCGTGCGTGTTTGAATGTGACAGCGTGCATGTGTGTGGAGTGGGCAGCGGTGGCGCAGTGTTTAATGCGCTGCGCTACAAACCCGGTGACCCGAGTTCGATTCGCGGTGTGTAAACGTCGCCACTGGGGAGACAAAGGTGGCCGGGTGAGGTGCTGAACACACACCCACCACCCCCCCCCCCCCCGTGTGCCGTGCCGACCTTCATAGGTGCTCGCTAACAGCACTTGCTCCTACAATCTGTTTAAGGCTATATGGGTGATCTTTGTTTATAGGTGCACATGTGAGCGTGTAGGTGCACGTGAGAGTGTACGCGTACATGTCTGTGTGGCCGCCTATGCTTACATCTGTCCCCGTGTGTGTGTGTGTGTCACCATGTTGTCTAGAACATCTGACTCGTGCCAACACTAGCCCAGCCACCGCCTCTCTCCATCCCCCCCCACCCTCCGGGGCCCCCCGCCCCCCCCCCCCCTGCCCCCCCCCTCCCTCCCCCCCCCTCCATCCCTTCCTGTGCCGTCAACTCCACCCCAACGGTACCGCCCTTCTTTCATGTCGCCTCAAGAGTCCCAGCGACCGAGGTTCTCTGGTTCACATGACCACATCTCCCACCGCCCGCCCGCCCGTCCGCCCTCCCGTCACCACGACCCCCACACCGCCAGGTTCCCATCGCGGCCGCCAAACGACGTGCCCCAGCCTGACGGCTCCTCTTCAGGAGGGTCGCTGCATTCGCCCAACTCCTCCTACCAGTAGTTCAATGGTGTCCGCACACGGACAAGCATCACCGCCCGACTGAAATCGCATCCGACCTTGCACACAGCAAACTAAACACCCGCGCGTAACGCGGGCAACGCGCCACACCCCCGCCCCCCCCCTTCACGTCTCTCTACCTCCTTCGATAAAAAAAATATGAAGGAAAAAAGTTATCTTTACACATCCGATCAGCCGCCACGGCCTTCTGCAAGTGCATCATTTTAGCGGAATTGGGTCAACGCGAGCACAACTCTGGACCGGGTTCGACATTCGGCGTCTCATCAGCAGTGCGGCTTGCTTGACCCTGGTGAACCGCCAGCGGTCTGCAGGCAAGGCCCCCCCCCTCCATCAGATGTGGGTCCCAGTTCAACGCAGCGCAGAAATAATCATCAACGGTGACACTGCCGGGAGGGTAAAACAAAACAAGCATGCAGGCGAGACGTCTCGCCGACACACCTGCACGTGTTGTTTTCCCCGTGACCCTACACGGCAAGGTTCGGTGATGACTGTTGTCAGGTTTTCTTAGATCTGGGATTTTTTTCTTGTGTTTTTCCCTCTTCTCAGATCGTTATTTCCACTTTGACGAAAGAAAAAAAAACACTCGTTACGGGAAACGGTGGAATTTATTCCCCTGTCGCCAACATCTTTTTGTTAATTTCCACGAGACAGATTGATTTTGTAGTTGTTTTTCCTCTCCAGAGAACACTTTTCCGAAAGGCCGTTTGAATGTTTCTTACAATTTATTTCCCTCCCGCATCATGAAATACATTTTACGAGCCCTGTTCCGTCGACCGAATATATTTATTTTTTATTATTCTCGTGGACACGCGGCACAACGTGATGTAACGGGCCCACGCGTTGCATCAATAAATTTTTTTTATAAAAAAAAATTTGAAGTTCAAAAAAATACTCCCGTGTCTGCTGTGGCAGCGGACCGGTCGCAGGCTGACGCACCTGAACCTGGACGACCGGGAGCGGTTCAGGTCAGCTACCGCTCGCCACCGATGTTAGCCGTTGACCGAGAACCCAACTCACGTCGCCGGGTTTCAGACCGCAGCGTGCCAACCCGCTGTGCCACCACTCCCCTCCGCACGTGCACAAAAGAGCACACAGGCTGTCGGGGCGAGGGATGTTAGAGAGCACCTACGGAGGCCCGTGGGGTGTTGTGACCGAAACCACCTTTGTCTCCCCAGTGATGACGTTTACACATGGCACCAGGTACTCATTTGAGGCTGCATCTACGTAGGGGAGGCCCAGGACCGGTACAAATATTCGACATCGATGTTGGCCGCGAGCAGTAATCGAACTCGGGTCGCGTGGGCCCGCAGCGCAGTGCATTAACCAATGCACTGCCGCTCTCCTTTGTGGTGCATTGTTGCGCGCATGCGCGCATGCGCACACACGCGCACACACGCTGAGACACGCGCTCACAGCAGTGCACCCAACGCTCCAGCCCGTGTCATCTCTTTAAAGGAACTTCTGCAGATTTCCACTGGCCTGGATTTTGTAACTACCCTCCTTACCGTAACCCACTCTAAAAAAAAACCCAGAGCGTGGCTGTTAAACAGAGCAGTTTTGTCCTCTCTTGCAGTGCCACGTGTGTTTTTTTTTTAAAGGCTTAGGCATAATTATAATCGAAGAGCACAATCTGTTTCGCGTCTCCTGCGAGAAAAACTAGGCCCCCGCGTTTAAGACGGCACATCTTGTACTGATCGAGCAATCATTCCGTCAATTCTTAGGCCGTTTGTCCACGTCTCGGTTCCAATCCCTGTGCCGCACTTCTTTTATGCTTCGGTCCATCCCTCATCGGCGTTGACCACAGCAGTTTCGTGCAGCCGCCGTCTTGAGACATGGTTCCATTTAGACGCCGAATGAATCCAAATTCAATTATTGCGCCTAATAACCTTATTAGAAGAGTTATCATTCAGGCAGCATGCAAAATAAGTTAACAAATTACTATGAACGAATGCACATTTTTATTTGGGGGGGGGGGGGACCCTTACATAAGTTACGAGGTTTAATTAGGTTACTGAATTGTCAGAAACATGATAATGGTGCTTCCCCAGAGATTTGCACACTCCTTCGTCCTACGCTTGCGATGTTCATTTTGTTTTCCCCTTTCGCTTGGCTCAGTGCGAACGAGTGCTGCCAAGCGACAACCGGCGAACCCGTAACCACATTCCACAATCGGTTACCGGTTCTGCGGAAGCCGCGAACCGCATTCCAGCGGAGCGTTCGTTGGTTAGCGTGAACACAGCATATTGGCGGCGTGCCCAATATTACCGCAGCACCGCAACCGGCGGACTAAAACACTATTTTAACCCGAGCACAAGTTTGTGAGCGGCTTTGTGACAACAACAACAAAACCCATGAATCTCCTCTGGCTCTGGGAGAGGAGGATGGGGGGGGGGTGGAGCAGGGGCTGATGCCGTGTAAATGAAGAGGCATGGCATTGCCTCCACAGAGGGCTCTGTCTGGACATCATTAGCGCCACATTATTACCCGAGGTCGGTTTAAGACGCTTGCTTCGCTGTGAAGGATTAGCGCGTTGCAGACTCTTCGCCGCGGAATTAGATTACTCACTTCGGGGCGGAGGGGGGGAACGGTCACTGGAAAGAATTATGTTTTTATTTATCTTAAAAGCTGGATTGGAGGGTCGTGGAGTTTCCAGCCGACTCAGCAGCTGCCCAGCACATACGTCGCTATTCTTTCGGAGCACACTGCTCGAGATTGGCCACACCCTTCTCATTACAACTCATGAAGCTGAAACAGGTCCAGAGTTCGCCTTGTTTATTTTAAGCAAGGCACGGTTTTTATTCATCCCCACTGACGTTCGGCCGAGAACAAACCCTCCCATTGTAATGCTACGCGCAAAAAAAGCCGTCTTCAAAAAAAATAATTAAGATGCTAAACGTGGTGGGGCATTTCAGCACGCTTTGCATGTCAAGATGACATCGGTGGAGTGGCAATGACGCTCTCTACGAAGCTGGTGGTGCGACGCTTGGGCGCGCTTCGTTACGAACCTGGCGTTACCGAGTTAGATTCCCAGCCGGGGCCAACACACCGGCGGTCATGAAATCACGAGAGCCGGCGCTGGGTCGCCCTCATTCATCCGCACCGACCCGCACTGCTCATGCCGGTGAAGTATGGTGAAGCAACCCGAGTGACCGACGCCACGTGGGGGAGGAGGGCCTTCATCCAGTAGTGGATGGACACAGGGCTGTAAATTTTGCTTTCATTGTCAATAACACGGGTCCTCTGGTTTTTCCCTCCACATTTATAAACGGGCGTTTAAAAGTATCTGGCTGCCGAAATTAATTCCCACACGATGATAAAGAACTTCGTTGAGCTATCCTTTGTGGCCAGGTCGCTTCTGAAAAAAGAGCTCAATAACTCAGTGGGGCCTTAGCTCGTAAAATGAATAAAAAGTAGTTTTGTTTACACACACACACGTAGATTACGCACGCACGCATTAAATCAGTGATTATACACTGGTCAACAAAAAAAACATTTTTTTCTGGCCTGGACTTTTGCAGCTGTTCTAGATTAATTTCAGGGTGCTGATTCCAAATCTGATCTCAGATTTGCTCTATCACATCTCATTTTTATGCTATCGGCATACCCCATTTTCATTGATTTTACCCGAAATTAACTCTGTCACTTATGATTGCAAGTTGTTGCGAGTCAGTGACTGCTTTAGTGCTAAAATATAGTGCTGTATTTTTAGGATAGTGTGTTTATAATAAAATTTTATGTATATATTCACATTTATTTAATATTTTTCTTCTGCAGTTTTTATTGAAAATGCAATATTTGAGATCTCAAAAACCTGATGTGATAAGACAAAAACTGATGCCAGATTTGGAATCAGCACCCCAAAATAACATTAAAACCGTTGGAATACCTTATGCCAGAAAAAGTGTGTTGACCAGTGCTATTAACAAAAAAAGTCAAAGTTGGTTCTTAGCCAAATTAGCGAGCATACACCGTTCATACCCTGGTTAAGGGCGCTCTATAGCTGGCAACAAACATTCCACGTTCATGTGGTGGGAGCAAAGTCGTTCCATGCAAATAAATTATTCGCCGTTCAAATGTCACGTTAATTTATTGATTGTAACTTACAAGAGACACCCAGGTGATGATCACGGTTTCCGTGGGAAATAAAACACGCGGCTCCGAGCGGCATGTCTGAGCAGGTAGCAGCGTGGGCTCCGAGGGACACTCCACGTATGTGCATGCGTGTGTATGTATGAATATATATTTTTTTCTTCTATTCGTGGCTTGGTAACCATTATTCACAGGCGGATTTATGCGGAACATTGCGGCCGCGTTGCAGACTTTGCGCGCGAGTCAGCGGTTTTTTTTTACCGCGGAGGACAGCCTGGGAAAGTGGGCGGCGTTTGTGAGCACGGGGAGGGGGAGGAGAGGCATGGGGGGGGGAGAGACAAGGGAGAGGGAGGAGAGAGGGAGTGGGGAGAGGGAGAGAGAAAACGGAGAGATAGGGGAGAGGATGGGAGAGGTAGAGGGACAGAAATGTAGGAGATAAAGAATGGGGAGAGGAGAGGTGTGGGCTGGAGTTCCGCCATGTGGCGCGGCTGACCCACGCCGTGCCGGCCTTCAAGGAGCAGTGGGCGATGGAGGAGGCCGTGTGCTCGGTGGCAGATGACGGGGAGCTCTGCATGCTGATGTGAGCTACCCGTCGGAGGCCGTTGGACTGCGAGAAGGGCTGCGTGCAGAACGAGAGCGAGCGAGAGAGTGAGCGAGAGAGAGAGCGAGAGAGTGAGCAAGAGAGTGAGCGAGAGAGTGAGCGAGAGAGTGAGCGAGAGAGAGAGAGCGAGAAAGTGAGCGAGAGAGAGAGCGAGAGAGTGACCGAGAGAGTGAGCGAGAGAGTGAGCGAGAGAGTGAGCGAGAGAGTGAGCGAGAGAGTGAGCGAGAGGGCGAGCGAGAGAGAGAGCGAGAGAGAGAGAGCGAGAGAGTGAGCGAGAGAGTGAGCGAGAGAGTGACCGAGAGAGTGAGCGAGAGAGTGAGCGAGAGGTGGGGGTTTTACATAAAGCAAAGTTATAAAAAAAAATTACGAAATGATGAACGAAGCAAAGTGCCGTCTACACCGAGCATCTTCTTGTTTCCACCGATCGTAAAAAAAAGAGAGGGAATGGAGAGGGAAGGGAGGAGAGAGAGACAGGAGAGAGATGGGGTGAGTGCGAGAGAGATGGACAGGAGGTACAGACGGAAGAGTAGGCCAGTGGAGACACAGAGGAAGAGGGTAGCGAGACAAAGAAGGGGACGAGAGATGAGAGGGGGGGGGGTAGGCGAGGGGGGGTGTGGGAACAGAGGCACGATAGCCCAACCCAGAACTCTCTCCCCACGCCTCCTCTCCCCGGAATAGAACGCATGACACAATCCTCTAAAAACAACACGGCATTGTTTCACTCAAACAATGTTGAGAATTTCAGGAGGAGGACGACGACGACGATGATGGAGACACGGCAGTGAGAACGAAGAAACGCGATTTCTGGAGTCGCTATTTCAGACATCTGCTCACGCACGCGGCGAGAGATAAACTTGGGGTTGTCTCAGTGCAGAGACGAATCAACGTGCCAATCGGCACGCCACGCGAGGCTTCGTCGTCAGCTATTAGCGGCTCCTTTGACGAGGGCGCTCCGCTGACGAAACTAATATTCCACACAAGCACTTCGTGCTGTGAAGAAGGCCCATTGCCCGAAACGTCGCCCATGACCTCGTTCTGGTTCAAGGCCACGGTGTCATCGACGAAGAGGGTTGGGGCGTTATATCCGCAACGTCTCTATGAGCCACGGTCGATCCACTGCTGGATGAAGGCCTCCCCGGTCATGCAAATTGTTTGCTGGTGCACAGAAGGCCGCCGGCAAGGCACACGAGGGATGGTGTGGCCAGTACCGCGCCTGGCCGCCTTTGTCTCCCCAGTGGCGATGTTTACACACCGTTGCAGGTACTTATTTGAGGCTGAACCGACCTAGGGGAGGCCCAGGACCGGTTCAGATAATCGTCACCGGTGTCGGCCGTGAGCGGGAATCGAACTCGGGTCGCCGGGTTCGCAGCTTCGCGAACCGTCGCACTCCCCCTCCACCACCGCCGCCACTAGGTGACGGTGCCGTCCCCACGGCGCCTGTGCCAGGCCAGGTGCACCTTGAGGCCACGTGAAGCGTCCAATTCTTCGCCACCGCTCTCCTCCCCACACCTGCTCCCGCCCGCACCCCCATGCATCATAGCCTCCCCCCCCCCACGGCGTCCTCCCGCTAGACAGTGACAGAGAGAGACTTGCGGTGGCTTCTCTGCCGCGCGCGTCCTTGGGGGCGAAGCGTGGGAACGAAGCGCTCAAAGTTCCCTGCGGCTTGCCCCTGCCGTCTTTGTATCCCCTCCCTCCCTCGGGGGGGGGGGGGGGGGGGGGGGGGGGGGGGGGGGGGGGGGG
>CM025675.2:6746635-6758521 GCA_014621495.2 Entosphenus tridentatus
TGATGTATGGGAGTGTGTGTGTGATGTATGGGAGTGTGTGTGTGTGTAGGAGCGTGTTTGTGTGTGGGGAGCGGTAGTGCACAGCGGTGAGCGCGTTGCGCTCCGAACCGGGCACCCCCGAGTTCGATTCCCGCTCACGGTCAAATCGCTGTCAACCCGTACGGTTTACCCCGTGTTCTTGTACAGGGAAACTGAGTTTTCAGGTCCATGCGGTGCACAGCCGTTTCAATACGGGCACACAAAACATGTTTCGTCTATTTGTTCGTGTTTCTCCCTTTGTGATTGGACTTTGTAGGATGAACGTTGAGATTTATAAAGGGCACGGGGTAACCAATAAGATCTCAATTGGTCTGTAATAAGGTAGGGCACTGATAAGGGGTTGACAGATATACGGTCAACACCAGTGACGACCATCCGAAGCAGTCCTGGGCCTCCCCTAGGTCGACTCGGCCTCAAATGAGTACCTGGTGCGGTGTGTAAACATCGCCACTAGGGAGACAAAGGCGGCCCTCACACCATCGCCTCGTGTGCCGTGCCGTCGCTAACAGAAGGCCCACTTCCCGAAACGCCGCCTGTAATTTTTATTTTTCCTTTCAAGGCCACGCAGTGTTACTGACGCACTTATTGATTCGTTGTTGTTATCTGCGCTTCTGTTTTGAAGGCCTTTAGTGACAACTCTCTGCGGTTGATACCGCTGCTACCCCATGTCACTAAACACCGCCCCTGTCACTCAGCTTGTTTCACGCGTAGCACAGCAAGTCTCTATTGAGAATGTGCGAAAACACCATCTGAAGATATGTTTTTGATAATTTTGCGATGACAAAAAAAATCTCTAAAAGTTCATCCCCGGTGTTAATTTATCTCACCTTCTTCTTGGTTCTTTCGGTAAAGTCACGTGACTTTACCGAAAGAGACTCTGTCTTCTCGACAGACCTGTTCTTCACCTGAGGACGGCTGCTTGCGTTGTGGCCGAAACGTCGTGAGAATTATTTTATTGTTTTATTTTTATTATTTTATTATTTCCATTCTACGTGACTTTACTGAAAGAACCAAGAAGATGAATCCCTGCAGTCACAAAAGCTTTAAATCAAGATTCTCTCACCTTGTCAAAAGAAAACGATTGACACGACTGCCCCTTGTTATAAACACCGTGGCTAACCTTGCTCTACAAATATATTCATTCATGAAGATATCTTGGTTAAAAAATGTTTATCATACAAACAACAAAAAACGTGGTAAAAATTTTGTTTCGTAGGCCCTTCAGTTTTTGTGTAGGCCCTAGGCACAGAGCGATCCAATCGGCACAGCAGGCACTGTGGCTAGTAGATAATACGGCCCTGGCACCGCTGGCAAGCAGCAGCAGCAAATGTGTTCTCTTCAGGTGCTCACACAACACTTGAACTGGCAGGCTATTAGACTACACGGGGGACTTTTGTATTCGCGCGCGGGCGTGTGAGATGTAATTGCTTGCTAGGGCACACACGGTCCTCGCTCCCAACTCCACACAGCTGTGTCTCCCTCACCTTGAGCGGCACATTTACACGTGATCAGAGGTGTAGGGAATGTACCGTAACGACAGAGGCGGCGTTCGCTTAGTGGGGGGGGGGGGGATTTATAATGGCCCTGTCGGAGGCACTTAGCCGGCAAATGCTCAGATCGTGGGTTCGAATCCACGTTGCGGCCACTACGACGTAGGAAGAAAGTCGAAGGCGGTGGTGGTGACGACTGTGAGAGTCATCCTCGCAGAACACGCCGACTGAAAAACGGAGATCGAGGCGGTGAGAGTTGTCGTCAGCGGACGGTGGGGACTGACTGCGCAACGGTGAAGCGAGACCCGGCAGAAGGAAGGAGGCGACCACGAGCTGTGATTGGTGGCATCCGCAGCACCGGCTGGGATTGACCTCTTTAGACTTTTGACTCGACGCTTCGTATTGGGAAACTTTCGCCGTTGCAATTCTCAGCTGCCGATAATCCTTGCGGTCCACTTCACACAATGGCATTCATTAGTGGCAAGCAGCCCACCACGGCCCCAAGGCCTAACAACCCAACAACCAAACAACCGTGCGTGCGCCCGATGGATCTCAGAAGCTAAGCGAGGGTTGATCCTGGTTAACAACTTGTATAGGCGACCACCAGGGCAAGCGAGGGGTGCTGTAGGCGTAGGGAGTTGCGTAGTGGAGTGCTGCTGTAGCGGTTAGCGCCACGCTGCGAACCCGGCGGCCCGAGTTCGATTCCCGCTCACGATCAGCAACACCGGTGACGATTATCTGAACCGGTCCTGGGCCTCCCCTAGGTCGACTCAGCCTCAAATGAGTTCCTGGTGCGGTGTGTAAGCATCGCCACTCGGGGAGACAAAAGCGGCCGGGCGTGACACTGGCCACCCACCCCCTCGATAACAGCACTTGCCCCAACAGTCTGTTAAGGCTACACGGGGGATCTTTGTCTCAGTGGCGGCCAGGAGACGGTGGTGCTGGGTGTCTCCCCAACATGTGGATTTCTCCAGCTTCTCCGCTTTGCTCCCCCACCAAAAAACCAAACGTGCCATCATTATTGGAATTGGCCACACATCCCAATGTGGCAGGACCCTCTTGATAAGAAGTCCCGAGACTCAGGCTTTCTTCCAGGGTAAACAATTAGCACGATTGTTGTTTGAAACTAGTCGGCAAATACTGTGTAATTCCAAAAACAATTGAGCAATGTTCCCAAGCACGGTCTGTTCTATAATCACACGTAAGTAGAAGCGTTCCTGTTAGAACATCGTCTTATAAATAAAATTGCGTTCGGATAAATAATATATAATACAGGGTAATGCACAGTCCGCGATAACGTGTAAGGTAATAATATTAGGAGTTTTCCCCTTTTTTCTTGCAACAAAACTGAAACCTTTTTACAAGTATTCACGTCTGCATTAACCACAATACTTGCAGTCAAAATGCAAACAAAAAACACACTATGATAAGATGAATCCCTGCAGTCACGAAAGCTTTAAATCGAAAATTACACTATGATAATAGATGCATTGTCCTTGAAACGCATTGGTCCACACCAAGGGACGGCTTTCTTTTGAGCCTCGACCCAATTGTTGCTCGACCAGAGGACGCGTAAGGTGCGTGCCGAATAGAGACTGAGGCACGTGGGTGGTATCACGTGCCATCCAGCAGCATCCCACTGCCTTGTGCGATGCTCCGCCAAGGCAACCGTTCCGACCGCGTATTCCTACTCGCAGAGACGTAGTTGCGTTCACTCGATCGCGTTATATCCAATTCGCATCCACGTGATACATGTATTTTAAAAATGTGTTCACGAATACATGTATCGCATCATATCCCATTTGGGTTATGAAAACAACACGCGGCGTTGTAGGAGAATAGGCCGTATCCCTTGCAAAGTTGCCCAATGGGCCCTCCTCTCTCTCCCTTTGCTCTACTCAAGGATGTAAATAACTGACTCATGAAACGAATATTCCACCAAAACACGGTCTTGCAGCCCAAACCATGTTTATAAGTCCTCGCACGGCACAGAACGACACGGGCAGGAGGGGAGTGAGTGTGTGCGTGTGTGTGCGTGTGTGTGCGTGCACGTGTGTGTTATAGGTGACGATTATCTGAACCGGTCCTGGGCCTCCCCGAGGTCGACTCAGCCTCAAATGAGTACGTGGTGTGGTGTGTAAACACATCGCCACTCGGGAGAGAAAGACGACAGACAGGGCGTGGTGCCGGCCTTGATAGGTGCTCACCGACAGCATTTGCCCCCACAGTCCATGAAGGCTAAGCGGGGGATCTTTGTCTTTCTTGGTGGGGGGGGGCTCTAGGTAATTACATGATTACTTCTGCCACACACAGCACTGCCACCCACCGCCACACTCACAGCTGCTCCTTGAAAATAGCATCTCCTGACAGACAACATTCACTACAGCTGGCCTTGAGAACAGTTTACTGTGTTGGAGGCATGTTCAGGGTTTGAGGTGGGGTGGGGGGCGGGTTGTGACAGGTCACCCACCTCTCGTCAGAACCCTTATACACACACACACCATATTTAACCGTGAAGGTCTGTTTACAACAGGCACAACACAAGCTAAACGCCAATGGACACTCGCCGGTAAATAACCGTATTCGTGGCAGGTTTCGTTTTGCGCAACAGGAGTTTGTTCAAGTTGGCTGACGCAGCGGTGTTGAACAAAAACACAATTCAGCTCAGAGGTGGCCCGGGTGGCGCAGATGTCGGAGTGCCCTGGGGGGGTTTGGAACCCGGGTTTCAACCGCACGCGATCAAACTGGGTTCCAGTGTTTGCGAGCTGATGCTCGCGCAGCCCATCATGCCAATGAACTGCACAGATGGATGTTGAACTGCTTTGGCCCACCGTGCTAATCGATACGAGAAATGTAATCTTGAATTTCTTCACGAATGCCTCACTGAATTTCAAGAAGGGGGTCCCCCCCGCTGCTAACATTTGCCAAATACTTTGCCAATCACATTGTAAATCACAAGGGGCGTTTTGCTGCTGCTGCCGCTGCTGCTGCTGCGACTTGCGGTAGGAAGTAGAAGTGTGCGGGGAAAACCCCGGACCACGCGCAGCGGTTCACAAACCCGCTTGCTCTACTGCCTCGCCACGTGGCCACCTTCGTAGGGCGTTTTGTGACCTTCACAAATAACGTGGAAACCACCCAGGACAGCCCTCCCCGTGTGTGTGGCTGCAGCGTGCGGGGAGGGGGGGGATTTACAGGCACTCGCCAAGTAATGATTTCAAATAAAATAACCGCAATTTGAAATCTCCAACGGAATAAACCAAGTTAAAACTACCCTGATGATTCCACCCACCCACCCTCGTTTTTTTCCCTTTTCCTTCCCTTCCCCCCATGCTCCCTGATCGTTATCCCGTCGTCAATGGTGGTGGTAGTAGCATAGTAGCAGGGGACAGCAGTGAGAGGACCTTTCTCCCCGTCTCCTGCCCCCCACGAGCACCGGACCCCCCCCCCCACTTCTGTATTTGTGTTGCTACCGCTGGCGCTCTCTCTACGTGTGACTCTTGTTCGATAAAAAAAAAACTAAAACATTCACCCTCGTGAGTCAGCCAGTTTACAGGCAAGCTCGCCAACACTCACTGGGGGCCGGCTTCTCTTCCCGGAAGAAGATGAAGAATGGATAGAAATAATTGCATGTTCTTTTCCCCGCACTATGAAACGGAAGGCATCTCTCGCTAATCATTACTCCAACCCACCCCCCCACCACGTCACCCCACACCTCCCCCATCTCTCTCCTTCACACACTAGAGTTCCTCTACTACAGGCGCCAACATTTATGGCTCTCTGTGTGTGTGTGCGCGCAGCTCTGGCGCATGTGCGCTCTGGGCTTCCTCTGCAAAGGTCGACTTGACCTTAGAGTGGCCACGTGGTGCGGTGTCATCCCTGGGGAGACAAAGGTGGTTGGGCATGGCGCTGGCCACATCAACAACAACCTCGTCCACAGTGGAGGCCTTTGTAGGTGCTCACTCACAGCTCATGCGCCAACATTTAAAGGCTATACGGGGGATCTTTGTCTTGTGTGCGGTGGATGTATATGCGTGCGTGCGTGCGTGTATGTCGAGTACATGCATGTTCATGTGTATGTTCGTTTCTGAAAAGTACATGAGCATGTCTGTGTGCATGAGTGTAGCAAATGCACCACCTGTGCATCTGCCAGTCATCTCAGTCAACTCGTGGAACCTCGGTCTGTCCCGTGACCTCCTGCCAGCGGGCGTTTGACATTTCACGTGGCCTTAAAGTGCACATCGCCTGGCACAAGCGCCGTGGTGACGTCACCGCCACTTGGTGGCGAATAGCGATTTTTGTTGTGTACACGTGTGTGTGTGTAAGTGCACGTGGGGAGCAGTAGTGCAGTGGTTAGCATTCTGCGCGACGAACCCGGCGACCCAACTTCCGTAGCCGCTCACGGCCAACATCAGCGAGACAGATTTCGGAACAGGTCTTGGGCCTTCCCTGGATCGACTCAAGACTTAAATGAGTACCAGGTGCAGTGTGTGTAAACATTAGCACTGGGCAGACAAAGGGGGCCGGGTGTGGTGCTGGCCACCCACCCACCGGCATTCATAGGTGCGATCAGGACTTGTCCCAACAGTTTGTTGAGGCTATGGAGGGGGCGGGTGAATTTGTCTTTACCTTTGTACGTGCTTGCCCGTGTGTAATTGTATCTGCAGCTCGGTAACAGTGAGTGTGCAAATCTGTCACGGGGACAAATGCGCTGGCGAGCACGTGACACGTGCAAGATGTCCACACATCGACAACGCATGCAAAGACAAATATCCCCCGTATAGCCTGAACTGTTGGGTCAAGTGCTGTTAGTGAGTAGCACCTATGAAGGCCGGCACGGCACACGAGGGGGTGGGTGGCCAGCACCACGCCCGGCAGCCTTTGTCGCCCCAGTGGCGATGTTTGCATATTGCTCCAGGTACTCATTTGAGGCTGAGTAGACCTAGGGGAGGCCCAGGCCTGATTCAGATAATTGTGACGGGTGCCGGCCGTGACGGGGGAATCGAACTCGGGTCTCCGGGTTCGTAGCGCGTGAACCACTCCAAATGGCGTGACAGACACACACACACACACGCGCACACGCACACACGCACACGCGCACACACGCACACACGCACACACGCACACGCGCACACGTTTGCACATTACGCAAACGCTCACGCACAACTTTCCTGCACACTCGCACACTTTCACACACGCCACCTTATAACAAAGACCGCCTGTGCAGCCTCCACTACATAGGCTGGTGGGGCACGTGCTGTTAGCAGGGTCGCCCAGAGGGGGTGGTGGTGGTGGGGGTGCAGGGCCCAGGAAACATCCCCTCCACCCTCCCCCTGGCGCCTTCAAACTAAGCCGGGAGTATTACATCTGACGAAGAGCCCCCCCCCTCCCCGAAATTGCGGGGCCCGGGGCAGCCTCCCCGATTCGCCGCACCCGTCAGGGACGCCTCTGGCTGTTAGCGAGCACCTATTATACGCACACTCTCTCACATCCGCTATCTCCTAACGCACGCGTATACATGGCCACGCTCGAAATGCAACGAATGCAATTCATCCATCGTCATCGGCAGCCTCGTCACGGTTTCTTTACTTTGGAAGAATTAAAAAACAAACTTCCGGAATATTCCAGAGAGATCTGGACAGCTCTGTCTGGCCCCGCAATTCGCGAGAGAGCGGTGGCACGAAGTGGAGTTTGGTGGAGGAGGATGTGGGTGGGTGGGTAGGGGTGGAGGGGTAGGGGTGGAGGGGAAACGCGAGGGGAGGAGGGGGGGGGCTTGGGGAAGGTGTGTGTGTGTTTGTGTGTGTCTATGTGTGTCTGTGTGTGTGTGTCTATGTGTGTCTGTGTGTGTGTGTCTGTGTGTGTGTGTGTCCAGATCCGGAAGGAGGCTGGCGAGCAGAGTGGAACAACGCGGACGTCTAGAATAACAAACACCTCGTTCGTGACCCAAACATCATTCCTCCTCCTCCTCAAAGACAACGATGGGAGCAGAACCACCAACCGCATCGGAACATCGACAGACCGATGCACCGCATCTCCTTCACGAATGGAAACTTCAGAGACACCAGCCACACAGTCAGTTCAACTCTGGCCACGCACAGTAAACCCGATGTGGTCTGCGCACCTTCAACGGAGGAGGAGGAATAGCAAAACGACACCAACTCTCTCTCCTGAAGCCCTCTCGTCGTGGCAAGCAGCAAGACCTCGACATTGGCATGTATATCCGAAACGTAATGCCGCAACTGTTGCTGCTGCTGCTGCCATAGGCAAACAATAGAATTTGTTTATAGAGAAGTGTGCATAACCGGTTCCCGCTTGACAAAACGAAGTCAAATCCGGTTTTCACACACACACGAAGAATTGTGTAGCAACACATAAAAAAAACCTCTCAAATATGAAGGGAGCTGCCTGTGGTGTGATTGACCACGTGTTTGTGTGTGTCCGTGAACCCGCTCAAGGCCAACACCTGTGACGATCATCTGAACCGGTCCGGGACCTTCCTTAGGTCGACTCGGCCTCAAATTAGTACTTGGTGCGGTGTGTAAAACATCGCCACTGGGGAGACAAAGGCGGCCCGGGCGTGGTGCTGCTCAAGCACCCGCTCGCGTTCCACGCCGGCCTTCATAGTTGTCCGCTAACAGCACTTGCCCCACCAGTTCTGTCAAGGCTATCCGGGGGACTTTTGTTTCTGCACGTGTCTGTGCATGTCTGCACCTCAATCCCCCCACCCACCCCCCCATTCTTAAGGGCATCGATTTCCCCTGCACAGGTTCCATGTCACAATGAGACGACTGTGATTTCACTAGGGGTAATTGTAACACGCTGGTAATGCATTACGCAGACACACACGCACACCTGTCATATTACACCCCACACACACACACAGCCCAGCCTCCCCCCTGTAAGGCATTGAACGGTGCTGCCAATGAGCAGCTATGAAGGCCACAAGGGAGCGGTGTTGGTCAGAATCACGTCCAGCCGTCTTCACCCCCCCCCCAAACCAAGTGCTGATGTTTTACACACCGCACCAGGTACCTCCGTTGACGGCTGAGCCGACCTAGAGGAGGTGCGCGAGACACGACACACCGCCACGTGCAAAGACAAAGCTCCCCCGCGTAGCCTTCGCAGACTTTTGGGGCAAGTTGCACACGCAAGACGTCATAGCAGAGATACAATTACATAGTCAGATACACGTACAGACGACACATAACAGACATTCAAACACAAGCACGCGCGGCGATTTCCTTAAACCCCCTGCATACTCTGACAGTGACTTCACCGCATTTCCGCAGCAGCCACGGGGTCAGGAATTGAACCTTTAGCCCGTGACATCAACCGTTGCTCAGTTCGTTCTGATGCAACAGGATATTGGGGGGGGGGAGGGGATTCAACTGCGCCTCGATTGACACCGCGACGTTTGGAAATGCAATGCCTCCCGCAGGGGTCTCCCCGGACCCAACCCTCCCAAGCTCCCAGCCGCTAGAGGCCGCTACATTCGACAGAGCGCTGAGACCGGCTGGCGTTGCCGGTGCTGCTGGGGTGGATTGTTTGCATCGAGGCCCCGCGCAGGCCCGGGGGGGCCCGGGCGGGGTGGGTGGGGGAAGAGTCAAAACTTCTTCATCCAGCAGCAGATTTGATCGTGCCCAGTGACCATGACCATGACAGTGAGAATTAATGTTACAGGCCCGGAGGGATGTAAATCGGCGCTGGTCGTCAGACGCCTTCCTGTCTCAGCCGGAGCCGCCGGTTTGAAAACATAAAATTCGGTAAATGCCCCGGACACGAGATTCCGTGCAACGGAGGGGAGGGCGGCATGTGGGGGGTATGTGGGGGGTGATTGTGTGCCTTGTGGGTGTGCAGTGAGGAGCGGTGGTGCAGTAGTCAGCGCTTAACACCAGTGACGATTATCTGTGCCTCGTCTAGATCGACTCGGCCTCAAATGAATACTGCAGTGGTGTGGACACATCGCCATGAGGGAGACAAATGCGGTCGGGCGTGGTAGCGGCCACAACACCCCTTCGAGTGGCGTTCCGGCCTTCATAGGTGCTACTCGCTAACAGCACTTGACCCTGCAGTCTGTTAAGGCTATATACACGGGGGGCATCTTTGTCTTTGTGTGTGCATCCACGTGGTGTGCGGGGTAAGTGGGATTATCGGTTTGTTGTCGCCTGGACAGGCCGACAGGGGCAGGAGGGGGGCGTGCCGGTGGGTGGGTGGCCGGAGGGGGCGGGTGGGGGGGTGGGGGGGGGGGGGGGGGGAAGCAGGAGGGGTCGGGTAACTTCCGGCAGTATTACGCAGCAGTTGCTGTAAGACGTCAAGTCGGCCGTGAAATAACCCAGGTCTACCCTTGAAAAAACAGGCTACTTGGGGTTTCAATTGTCTCTCGCGTGGTCAAAGGTAACGGACTGGACGACGACGATGATGGTTTTGTAATGATGATGGTTCTGTAATGATGAATCTGTCCTATGACGATGAGCTTACCGCTCATCATCGTCATCATTCAAATAAATCAACAAGCACCCAAATAAGCGTCATCCAATTATTTAAGTTGAGCAATTGCCAATCAATCAATCGTCTTGACGAATAATTAATCATGGCAATGCAAAAAGCTAATCCTGATCATGGAAGCAAATGTCTTGCAATCAAAACGCAATCAATGATAAATAGCACGTGACCTGAACACGTGGTGTTTTTCCTTCCCCTTATTTCAGTGCTGTTACGTGCAGTGCAGTATTTAGACTCATCGTCCACCGTCTCCCGTGAACCACAACGGAGCATTAATTTCAATAACCCAATTAACCAATCGTAATGCCATCATCTCTCATCCAACCACAATCATTAACATAACCGTCGCCTTCAATCGTGTCATCCTCGGGGAGCCATTGGTTCGTAAGGCACATGACCCCCAAGGAGTGATGCTAATTAGCCGCATCCCCCCCCCACCACCTCTAAGGGGTGGTGGGGGGGCAGGCGAGGCGATGCGCGCGCGCGTTACCACGTGGATGCATGCGACTCGCCCTCTCGTGTATCCAGGGAGGGACACGTGATTCCACTGAGCTTGCACTGCGATTGCTGCATCAGTTTGCCCCTCCCTCCCCTCCTCTCTCTCCCCTCCTCTCCTCTCTCTCCCCTTCTCTCCCTCCCCTCTCTCCTCTCCCCTCCCTCCCCTCTCCCACATGCCTCGTCACGCTGAGGGCTGCAAGTGCCGCGTGTGGGCGACAGACGATGCCGCCTCGCCACGTCACGGGTTTCCCTTCCCCCCTGGGCTCCTCCTCCCTCCCTCCCTCTGTCTCCTCCCCTCTTCGCCTGCCTCTCTCTCTCTCTTCTATGATATCACAACCTCCGTAATGTCACATCTCGCTTGTTTCTTATCTCCCCCCCCCTTTCTCTCGCCTCTCCTCCACTTGTCCCTCCTATTTCCGACGCAATTTGTCCTCCAAAATCTCCCCTTCACTCCACATTCTCGCCTTTATCTGCTCCCACACCCTCTCTCATATCTCACCCCCGCCGCCGCCCCCCCCCCGGGGGGTGTCGGGCCGCTCGGATCGGTCCTTCACCCACGGCCCGTGCCCCCAATCTCGCCTCTAAGCCTCTCTCCGTCTCTCCTCCCCCCGCTTACCCCCCTCGCTCCTCCTCCTCCTCCCCCGATCACGCGGCAGTTATTATGTCAGCGATGCGCGGTGCATTATGTCAGTGATGTGCGGTGTCTGGGGAGGGGGGTTTGGGTTCACGTGTTTGGACATTGAGAGGTATCAGATGGGGGGTGGGGGGAGGGGGAGTTTATTAGAGAGGAGGAATTTGAAGTTTTGGGGCTTTCCTTTGCTGGGTTTCGTGGCATTTTGTGAAATACTGAACATAGTTCCCGATCTTCTGGAATGCAACGGCGCTATTGTGCATTCTTGGGGCCGACTCCCGCTCACGGCTACAATCGAAATCTGCCTGCCCGTGTCCTGGGATTCCCCACAGTCCACTTGGCTTTAAAAGCGAGAACTTGACGCCGCTTGTAAACAGCATCACTTGATCACTTGGGGAGACAAAGGCGGTTGTGGTTCTGGCCACCACCCCTCCTCCCCACCCATCCCTTGCGTCGTTTCAACATAACTCGCTAAGTCAATTTTATTTATAACTTGCTGTATGTGTTTAGCATGTTGTCCTTCCCCCGCACCTCATAGGCTAGCACGGCGCGAAACAAGTTCAAACACGCAGTACAGACGTTCCAGCCTTAATAGGTGCTCGCAAAACAGCACTTGTCCCGACAGTCTGTTTAAGGCGGTGTGTGTGGGGGGGGGATCTTTGTCTTCATGTATATTTATGTTTTATATATTGCACGAGACTTGTGCACCAATCTCCAGCGTGATCACCA
>CM025675.2:6842191-6880417 GCA_014621495.2 Entosphenus tridentatus
TTACAAATGCCACGAGACCAAATTTGCCAGCTCACTCTCTCTCTCTCGATTCTCCATCCACGGCGTGCTTCCCTGCGGCAGCCGCATATGTCGCGTACGGCATACATGCAGCCGAATGACGAATTGTGTCTATTTAGCATGCGGAGAATGCCCGCGGTTAGCGAGCACCTATTAAGGGGCGGGACGGTGTAAGAGAGGGGTGGGGGGGGGGCGGTGTGGTCGCACCCCGTGCGTGTCCTGACGTCTTTGTCTCTCCTCGGGGGGTGCGGAAGAAGGGGGGTGGGTGGAAAGGGGAGGGGTCATGCTGTTGATCACGTTGCACCACACGTGAGTTCCATTTCTGGCCGAGTTTACCTGCAAAAGACCCGGGTCAGGTCAGATTATAAATACCGCTGGCGGTGTGCGTGGAAACGAACGTGGCTTGTTGTGATCGTCATTGAGCAGCGTGCAATCCAAAACAGCACACAAGTCACAAGACAAAGATCCCCCCCCCCCCGTATAGCCTTAACACGCGACAACTATCGCTCCCCCCACAAGTCATAACATACACACACGTGCATTTGCACACACACACGTATGCACACAGTGACACGCATACTAAAATGCATGCACACAGACAGATATTAAACAACAACCACCATGTCATCGGATTCCTCCAGTCTACATATTCTGATTCAGAGGTGGCGGTGATGTAACCACTGCATTTGTGCCAGGCTAGGTGCACTGTTTGAGGCCACGTCAAGTATCAAAGGTTTACTGACAGGTCAGAGGACCGACCCAGGGTGTTAGAGGTTAACTGCCTGATTTGACTGACAGATGCACCAAGCACATAGTTATACAGCTACGTGCATGCATGCATAAAGATACGTGCACACAATGCATAAAGACAAAATCACAAATACAATGACCCACCCTCATATAGCCTAAACAAACTGTTGGGACAAATGCTGTTAGCGAGCCCCTCATGTGCACGCGCACACACACACACCAACAGCACATTTGCACACGTAAATGCACGTACACAAACGCACACACATCGGGGACACATTTGCAGACAGATGCATGGAGACACACACACTTTTATTATGCATGCACAGACATTCTATATATACATATACAATGCACACACACATTTGCATATTTGTGCATGAACGTACGTTCACACACGTGCACACACACGTGCACACACACGCAATGCAAATACAACAATCCCCCACATAGCCATACAAGTGCCGTAAGAGAACACCTAACACGTGCATGCACACATACTGAAAACACACACACGAGTACACATGGACAGGCACAGACATTCCCTGCCCTGCAAAGCACATGTGCCCAAGCGCGTGTCTGTACATTCTGTCTCCGAGATCCTGCGGCTGTGGTGGTGGAATCAAAGGGGAGGGTGGTGGGGAGGGTGTAGGTGGTGGGAGAGAGTGTTGGTGGTGGTGCAGGATGAGCATACAGTTGGGAATGGGGAGGATGGATGATGTCTCTCTGTGTTTGTTTGGGAGGCAGTGAGGTTCTCAGCGTCGATGCTTGCGCTGTGGGAATTTACCGCAATGCATAATGCAATCGGATTCGCTATCTGGTGACGCTGCTGCAAAGTTGGCAGCAGTGCACAAGCGGAATTAACAAGCGAAGATTTAAGTTCGTCAATAACACTGCGGACTTAAAGGCGGGGGATCTATGATAGGTGACGTTTCTGGCAATGGCCCTTCTTCTGTGCATCGAAGAGCAATTGCCCAAAAGGTCACCTGTTTTTTTTATATATATAACTTAATTATATGGACTGATTGAGAGGAATGTTTTCAATTGCTTCTGTTCCGCGGTTGTTGTTTGCTTCACTGCTGTATTTTTTAAGTAGTTTTGTTGTTGCTGCTTTTGTCGTGTTGGTCACTCTTGCAAATAAAGACTCACCCCGGTTCCTGAAGCGTAACTTAAATGCCATTGAAACCTCAACAGCAGGCGAAGAATGCCGGCGACGATCGCGGATAAGTGCTGCCACAAGTTCACGGACCAGAGCAAGTAAAACAAGAGAGATTGTATTCTTTGGGTCTTTCGGTAAAGTCACGTAGAACAAAAGATGTTAACAAAAAACTACGACGTTTCGATCGCAACACAAGCAATCGTCATCAGGAGGGAGAAAAGGAGGGGGAAGGCGGCTGAGGCAGGCTGTTTTAAAGGTTTGAAATGGGTGTAGCCCAAGGGTCATCAACGAAGTGAGCGGGGCTAGTGATGTTAAAGTGAGACATTTGCATGCTGATGTCAGACCGGAGGGCGACTTGCACGGCGAGGACGCGGAAGTGGCTATTGTAATGTGAGAGATTAGCTTGTTTTTGTTTGTTCTACGCGACTTTACCGAAAGACCCAAAAAGAATGTGAATTCCTGCAGTCACGAAAGCTTTAAGTCAAGAGTGATTGTACTCTCATGTCTACGCGAGTGAATACACATTTGCATTAGGTAAACAAATTTAAAAAATATTTTAAAAGTCAAATATTTTCCTGCCCCAGGGCTAAATTGTCTGCAGAGAGAAGTGCAGATAAATGCATTGCTGTGCTGTACTATGGCGGCCGCGGTTCGAACATCTATGTTGCCCTCTGATCAAGACTCCACTTAGCAGCAGAAGCCCAGCAGCGGTTCAGGCAGTGCCGGATTATCCTCGTAGCAAAAGTAGCAGCATGTGTAGCAGCTGCACGTGTAGCAGCTGCACGTGTAGCAGCTGCACGTGCAGCAGCTACACGTGCAGCAGCTACGGGCCCCGCACTCTCAAGGGACCCGCGCTAAATGCTTTCAAGCTATCAATTCCGGTTCAGTGATTCTGCACTTGCTCTATTACTATAGTACTATAACGCCTTCAACTTTTATGAACGACTGGGTGTTTAAGGTTAGAGATTTGTCATATTATCTGGCTGTATAGCAAATGAAAAAATACAATTACTTGACTATGCAAGTTTAAAATGTGTTTCAACGTTTATTTATTTATTTAGGGCCCCTTTGTAACATATGCTACAGGCCCCCGCACTAGCTTAATCCGGCACTGGGTTCAGGTGTCGCTGGCCACTGTCGCCCAAAAAGGTGGACCTCAGTCGCAAGGGTTCATCGCGCGCCGAGTCAACCACTGTGCCACCATTCGGCACGTTCACACACATCTATATTTCTATTTACCAAAGAGATGAAGGCCTCCCTGTGGCAGTCATTGGTTAGCGAGGGCTGGTGGGGGCGGGTTGGGTGCAGGAGTTCAGTTGATGGTGCAGCGGTCTATCAAATCCACAACGGCTCACCCGCACAATATACAAAGATAACACAAGATCCCCCGTATAGCCTGTAACAGACTGTTGGGGCAAGTGCTGTTAGCGACCACCTATGAAGGCCGGCACGGCACACGAGTGGGTGGGTGGCCAACACCACGCCCAGCCGCGTTTTGTCTCCCCCAGTGGCGATGTTTACACATCGCACCAGGTACTCATTTGAGGCTGCGTCGACCTAGGGGAGGCCCAGGACCGGTTCAAATAATCGTCACCGAGTGTTGGCCGCGAGCGGAAATCGAACCCGGGTCGCCAGGTTCGTAGCGCAGCGCGCGAACCGCTGCACTACAGCTCTACGCACACACACATGAACTTCATTTAAAGCACATGAACGCGCCCAGAGACAGACCAAAGCACACCCCTTCTCGTGCGCACGCCGACGACCTGAGCCGTAAATGCGGGTGGGATCACAGAAGTGCGCCGATGCAAACAATCTCTCCCCCCCCCGCCGCCCCCCCTCCTCCCCATGCATTGTGATTCAGTGGACATTCCTCTATTCCTACCAGCCACCTTGCATTTTCACTGGCGCTGCTGCGCTGCTGCGATGCCGCATATACAAAAGCACGGCTGCCAGGCATGTGTGCCTGCATTGACTCTTTCCTGGAAACAAGCAGCTGGGGCAAGGGGTGGGGTGGGGGGTTGGTGAAATGGGGGGGGGGGGGGTGGGGAGGGGGGGGGCATGGATGGCAGTGACGGTGTGGCGCTGGCGGCTGTTTTGTGGAGAGGGAGGTAGGAGGAGGTGGTGGTGTTGCTGCTGCTGCCGTTTCCTAGAAATAAACCGATGGGGAGGGGATGGTGCAATGGGGGTCGAGTTAGGGGGTCGGGTTGGCGGGAGTGACAGTGTGGCGGTGGTGGTTGTGGTGGTAGCGGTGCTTTGTGGGGAGCACCTAGCATGGCACAAGCGCCGTGGTGACGTCAATTAGTGGTGAACGGCGGTTGTTGGTTTGTGGAGAGGCAGGATTAGTTGTTGGTGGTGGTTGTGGTGGTGGTTGTGGTGGTGTGTGGAGATGGTGGTGGTAGTGGTGGTGCCAATGCCGACTTTCTTGGAAACGAGCAGATGGGGAGGGGTTGGCGGGCGGATGGGCTTGACTGTGCAGTAGTGGTAGTGGTGGTGGTGCTAATGCTGTTCCCGAAAAATGTTCATATTTTAAGGGAACACGATACAGTCATGTTTAAATAGGACGTAGACTAATTTAATGACCCTCTAAACTTTGGCCAGTGCAATTGCAGGAAAAAGGCAAGTGGGATATTAAGGGTCGTTAATGAGACATAACCGCGGTGCTCAAGCGTTAAATATTTTTTTCCCATCAGGCCTCGCTGCTCGATGGCGACAGGCCTATCAGTATCACACCATCACAGATGGAAGAGCCCTTGCAAAACTGCACATCAGAAGATCGGTGAGAAATTGATGTGAATCTCAAAGTCCGAGGGCATAAAGACAAGCGAAGTTTATCGATCGTTGTGCTACTGCTGCTAGTGGTGGTGGTGGTAATGATAGTGGTATTGGTAGTATTTGTGGTGGTGGTGCTGGTGGTGGGGCTGATGCTGGTTGGTGCTGGTAGTGATGGGGCTGCTAGTGGTTGTATTTGTGGTCATGTGGGGAGCGGTAGCGTGACAGTTAACGTACTGCGCTACAAACCTGGCGACCCGAGTTCGATTCCCGCTCATGGCCAACACCGGTGACGATTATCTAAACTGGTTCTGGGCCTTCGCTAGGTAGACTCAGCCTCAAATGAGTACCTGGTGCAGAGTGTAAACACAAAGGTGGCCGGGCGTAGTGTTGGCCACCCACCCCCTCGTGTCGTGCCGGCCTTCATAGGTGCTCGCTAACAGCACTTACGCCAACAGTCTGTTAAGGCTATACGGGGGATCCTTGTCTTTGTTATTTGTGGTAGTGCTGAGGTTGCTGGTGATGAGGCTGGTGGTGGTGAGGCTGGTGGTGAGGCTGGTTGTGGTGAGGCTGCTGGTGGTGATGCTGGTGGTGGTGAGGCTGGTGGTGGTGAGGCTGGTTAAGGTGAGGCAGAGGCTGGTGGTGGTGAGGCTGGTGGTGGTGAGGCTGGTGGTGGTGAGGCTGCTGGTGTATTCGTGGTGGCGAAGCTGCTGGTGGGAAAGTTGTAACGGGGTTGAGAGCGGTTTTCAGGCAAAGAGGATGGAGGGAGGAGGAGGGGGTTTTTTTTGGGGGGGGGGAGGGATGCCGTAGGAATGGATTCGCCCTACGGCAAGTTTCCCGAGACAGACGCTCTCACCTTTCGTGACTCGAGCCTAAAAAAAACAATGGTCGCCCTCGCGGACACACACGGGGGGGGGGGGGCGGGGGAGGTGGTTCATCATGGCCGTGTTAAGAGACATTTGAGCTAGCACCGCTGAGATCATAGGGATCTAAATCTGGAACCCACGAACTGTGACGTCATTTTTTGTTGATGATGTTTTTGCATTGAGTGTCAGTGCGTGTGGTTAGGACTCGGGTTCGATTCCCGCTCACGGGCCACCAACACCAGCGACAATTATTTGAACAGTTCCTGGGCCTTCCCCTAGGTCTACTCAGCCTCAAATGCATACCTGGTGCAGTAAAACATCGCCACTAGGGAGACAAAGGCGGTGCTGCTAGCCACGCACCCCCATGGGTAACCGCTCCGGCCTTCATAGGTGCTCGCTAACAACACTTGCCCCAACAGTCTGTTAAGGCTATACGGGGGACCTTTGTTTTGGTGTGCGCCTGCCAGTCTTTGTTAGCGCGTTATTAATTGCTTAAGTTCACAGGGTCAGCAACATTACCACCTGACTTTGTTTTTAAATGGCACTTCCTCCAATCGATGAGAAATTAGTGGCATAAGATGATCAAGTCTGAAATTTGCAATATTGTCAGTCGGTTAATTTGAAGTTATGCACAGTTTATATGTCTGTGAGCGAATACACTCTTTTTCAGAATCAGAATATTTATACTGGAGGACTCCGATAAGCTATAAAGCTTATTTCATAGATGTCCAGTCTGGGTGGATCAGAACGTTAGAACAACAAATAACACAAAGACACGGTTTGAGAGCAAAGTATAGGAATGGTAAGCAAATCACGAAACAAACTTTTATTTTACCAGCTAAAGCCCAAGAAGCTATTATAAGCTTCCTCCTTTTTCAGAAGCGACCTGGCCACAAATAATAGCCCAACTAAGTGGCCTATCATGTGTAAATGTAAAGCAAAACGATGTGAACAAAAGAAAATGTGCAATGCATTGTGGGATAAGACCATACCAGGAAAAGGTGGTAGAAAGGAAGATTGTGTGTGTAGTGAGCAGGTGCATGGGTGAGTGAATGATGGTGAGGTTGGGTGTACGGTGGATGCTTGAGTGAGTAGGTGAGCAAATGGGTGAGCGAGTGAGTGGGTGGGTGAGCGGGTGAGTGGGTGGGTGAGTGAGTGGGTGAATGATAGTGAGGTTGGGTGTACGGCGGATGCTTGAGTGAGTGGGTGAGCGAATGGGTGAGCGAGTGAGTGGGTGGGTGAGTGGGTGGGTGGGTGAATGATAGTGAGGTTGGGTGTACGGTGGATGCTTGAGTGAGTGGGTGAGCGAATGGGTGAGTGAGTGGGTGAGCGAATGGGTGAGTGGGTTCGTTGTTGGGCGAGCCAGTAGACGGGCGAGTGCATCTGCGCTTGGTCGGGTGGTTGAGTGAGTGGCTTAGGGGATGGGTTAGCAGTGGCTGGATGTGACTGGGTGAGTTGCTGAGCGGACTTTTGTCGTCGTGCAGATTGACGCCGAAACAATGCAAGTGCACGCGCGCGCATATTCCCAGGTCTGGTGGAAGCCGGAAGGAAAGGGAGAAGGGGGGGAGGCAATGGGATTTAATGGAGAGAGAAAGAATGAGAATGTGTTCACAAACACAATTGAAACCTGTCGGTAGTTACAAAGACAAAGGATGCCCCCCCGTATAGCCTGAACAGACTTTTGGGGCAAGTGCTGTTAGCGAGCGCCTATGAAGGCCGGCGTGGCACCCTGGGTGTGGGTGGCCAGCTCCACGCCTGGCCGCCTTTGTCTCCCCAGTGGCGACGTTTACACACCGCACCAGGTACTCATTTGAGGCCAAATAGACCTAGGAGAGGCTCAGGACCGGTTCAAATACTCGTCACTGGTGTTGACCGTGATCGGGAATCGAACTCGGTTTGCCGAGTTCGTAGCGCAGCGGGGCCAACCGCACCTCCACACACACACAATCACACACATGGCTTGCAAATGCATACAAAAAAATACACTTAAAAAAATGCGCGCACACAGAAACCCTAGGAAACACCTCCACCAAACACACGTGCAAACACGTGGGACCACAAACGCGGGGGGGGGGGGTAAAAAAAAAAGTTCCTTCGATCGTCGTCCGCTCGACTGCTTCACCTCCCCCGTCTAAACAAGCACCACGAGGTCGACTCCTCCGCGTCCTCCTCCCCCCACGTAACCATTAACGGCACGATAATTTATTTATTTATCACCACCGGAGAGAAACGAGATTGAGACAAAAAAAAAACCCCGCCTCGCCAGCAGGAAGCCGCCAATCACAGCTGATCGGCTGCAGCAAGGCCACGCGGCGCTTCCTGGACATCTGTGAGAGAAAGGGGGAAAAAAAGAAGGGCCTCACAGCCAATGGGATTGCTCCAGTCTGAAGTGCAGATTCTGATTCTCATACTTTAGCCCCTGAGTATTAGTTAGACTTTGTAATTTTAGTATAGTTAGACTGTATACCACTTCTTTAAGTTTTAAGATTCCTACATGTTGAATGTATGCACCTTCCTGCCATAGTAAATTCCTTGTTTGTGCAAACTTTCATGGCGAATAAAACCCTTTCGGAATCTGATTGCTCCAGTCTAAAGTGCGGATTCTGATTCTCAAGCAGTGGAAACTCTGGCCGGTGGGGCAGGCGACGGGTGAAGCTGGTCCGGTGGCGTCTGGGCCGGTTTGCAGGAGCGGCAGATGGCGTGGGAACGGACGGAGGAGTTCAGGGGAGGCGGAGGAGGAGGAGCATTAGGAGGAGGAGACATTCATGCAAAAAAAAATTACATCCCGGGGAGGCAAGGCCTGCAAAGGCAGTGCAGCAAGCAGGATTCACACCTACCACTTGCCTTTGAGGGTGGTGAAAACAGACACGTGCGACTATGGCTACGTGCTCTCGACCACCACCACCACCACCACAACCATCATCACCACCAGCCATGATCCAACTATCACGGTCCCCGCGAGGCGTATGTGGCCTAATTGCACTACTCCATCTCCACGGTGGGCGTCGCCTCGGGCGTGGTTCCCATGGACGAGAACAACGTGGAAAACTGAACTTTAATTATGGGCTCTGGCGAAGGTTATAAATATAAAAGGGCATCCATTGTACGCATTATTTTCCTCCGAGGATCTCCAATTTCCTCCCACACAAAAGTCAAGCAAAGGCAAACCCGTTAGGGAGGCGACTGGCCAAACGTCCCAGCGGTGACGATGCAGGACCCCTCCTGAACGAGATGTGTCCTTGGGAGACTCACGCTGACGCTTTCCTTGGTAACGATCGCATCGTCGTTAGTACAACTACCGCTAAAACACACGGCCGTGTGTGCGTATGCATATCATACATTTCCATCACCACGACCGCCACCACCATCATCATAGCCATCTTTTAACCATTGCATTTGTTAATATTTATTCATCACTGTCGATGCACGATCTGCCACGCGGAAATAACCGGGGGGGGCCGCGCCCCCGAACGTCGATCGCCGGTCAGAAGTGCCGACGATCCGCGTCAATCTCTTCGATGCCTCGGCAGCGTTACAGACACGGGGAAATGCAAAAACGTTGGGGGGGGGGGGGGTGAAGGGCGTGTGGGAGGCAGAGAGGGGTGATGAGGTTGCGGGAAAAGTTTCTGTTCGGTTCAACTTTTTTTGTGTGGCTTTTTTGTTGCCGGCGACCTTGCCCAGAGGCGTAACGCAAAATGTGCCCGACATCAAATTCCTCTGCTGGGTCGGTTCCCTTTGCGGCTTGCTGACACGCACGCGCACAGAGACGAGCCCGTGCAACGCACGTGTGCGTGTACGTACTGGTACGCGCGTACGGCTCACGTACATACAGAGCCCGTGGATATAACTCGCATACACGAATGCATACAAACACGTAAGTGCACGCACGAACACACAGGCACAAAGACAAACATCCCCCGTGTAGGCTGTAACAGACTGTTGGGGCAAGTGCTGTGAGCGAGCGCCTATGAAGGCCGACACGGCACACGAGGCGGTGGGTGGCCAGCACCACACCCGACCGCCTTCGTCTCCCCAGTGGCGATGTTTACACACCGCACCAAGTACTCATTTGAGGCTGAGTCGACCTAGGGGAGGCACGGGACCGGTTCAGATAATCGTCACACCGGTGTTGGCCACGAGCTGGAATCCCACCAACCCCACACCTCAACAGAGCACCACCCCCCGCTCCACCGACAACCAAACTTTGCCCCCCCCCCGCCCCCCCCGGCGCCCCCCCCCCCCCCCCCCCGACAAAACCCCCCCCCCCTTACCCCCCCCCCCCCCACCCTTCAAACCGATCGCGCGTCTCCGTCCCACCGCGGTTCACGACCGCCACCTCTCGTGCGCTCTCCGCGACGCCCGTCGCGAGCCAGCCAGGCAGCCTGCGCGCAAGACGACCGCGGGGCCGGGTGACGCGCAACGCCTCGCACGCTCGCAATGCGATACGGGTAAAGGTCAGAGGCGGCGGCCACTGGGCCAGCCAGCACTGCTGAGAGCCCGAGTTTGAATCTGGGTTTCGGGTTGCACGGAGTTGATGATGTCAGCCCCAGTCAACGATGGCCGCACACACACAAAAAAATACTCCGTAAAAATCTGATTGTATTTTTTCCCCATGCAGAGACGTTGGCTAAATTGTGGCTCTGAGAATTCTAGCAATCTGGCAGAATGTGGAACGGCAATATGCCATCTGTCCCATGTGTATGGTATCGAGTGTTTCACCCTCGCACGCGTGGGTTCTCTCCATGGTGTTCCAGGTTTCCTACCAGACGCATAAACGCTCATTAATTAATTGGCTGAAAGCATCACAATCTGTTTGCGTCTCCTTCGCGTTGCAGATGGCAGAGCGGCGTGTGACGCATTTGCATGAATGACCATTAGAACGGTTGGCTAGGTACGGTGCGAAAGAACTTTCAACATTCTATACCAAAAAAAATGTTTATCTCCATGCTGCGGCAGGAAGGACGTGGAACTCGGGAGCCGGGAACGCGGCGTGCGCGAATGTCGCGCTGACACGGAGACTAAAGCGGACCCCCTTTACTCAGAGAGGACCGCACCCAAGCACTGACTGCTGCTGCTGCTGCCACCACTGCAGCTGTGCGGCCAAAAACATCGGCGTGGGCAGCACACCAAGTGCGGCGTGGCGCTGCCAAGAGCAAAATTATTTTGGCCAAATCCCCCCACTGCCCCCCACCCCCGATATTGCCCAGCGATTACCCGTTCCGAGAGTTAAGCTTAAAGGACGGGGAAGGAGGGAGGCAGGGACACCACCGTTGCACGTTTTATGTTTTCGAAGACCGGCCGAAAATTGAGACGCGCGCGTGCGTGCTCTCTCACTCTCTCTCCCGCTGGCAGTTAAGTCAGGACGTCGCACCGTGGAGACGGAGCGGTGAAATCAGCCTCGCTGGGTGTGACGCTGTCGCGCTTGCACGCGCACGGTACAAATCCAGATCGCGCAGTCGCATTGCGGCACCGGCGTGAGAGAGACGGAGACTGCTTGTGGAGGAGGCCTTCAGCCGGCAGTGGATTGAACATGGCTGATGATGATGTTGATGACTGTGAAGCCAATCAGAGGCTGTGAGAAAATATTTTTTACATGTACAAAAAAACCTTTTACTTTCAGATTTTTTTTGCATTTCTAGCAATTTAATTCCCACTGTCGTGGCAAGACACGATGTGTGTCGAGTTTGAACTGTTGCAGTGCGCATCACCGTGCGAGAGGACGGTCCGCAGAAGGAGACTTCTCAGAACTACATCTGAGATCTTTTAAAAGTGACCTCATACGACACCAGGGGATGCACTTTCCCACATGCCCTGCTACAGAGAGAGGTTAATCACATGGCTGTTAAACCAATATTTTTTTTTTCTCAAGGAAGATATTCATCCAAATTAAGTAAAACAAATATTGTTGCGAGTTTTACATACAGCCATTGGTGACCGGGCTGAGAGACCATGAACTTACCGCAATGGAGAAGACGATTCGAATCAGAATAATTCGTCAGACTGGAGGAATCCGATGAGCTATAGAGAGCTCTACAGAGGGGCACGGGCTCAGATTCGAACCCTGGGCCTCAACAGTGCCGGCTCGGCTTCTATCTCGTCTTTCAGGGCCACGGATCGATTCAAGCATCGATTATTTGTCTCATTTTTACCGCCTCGTTTGAATTGTAAAAAAAAAACCCTCTCACTTGCACCGACTTCTTTGCGCATTCATATTAATTGAAACAATCGCGCATCTTGCGAGCGCCATTTGCTTGCATTAAAAAATAAAAAATCACTTCTTACAACACTCCACGCGGCGTCACGTCACGCGTCGCGCGAGCCTTGGGAGCCGGTATTAATAGACGCATCATCGCTCCCTTCGCCTTCTCCTGACTTTCAGATTCCTTGAGATACGGAGACCGGCCCAAATGGGGCTGCCACGAGGAGGGAGGGGGGTCCAGGGACCCGGTGGGGGGGGGGCGGGAGCAGCCGAGGTTGAGGGGGGAACAGCGCGGTAAGCATTGGGCTTGTGCCAGAGTGATTCTCGTCTGTCGCGTAAGAGTAAACGAAAATGACGACAGGAACTCAGACCCCGTGACTGTTGTTGCCTCGAGGAAAACCGCTGCTGCTGTAACTCAGAGCGACCGCTGCTTAAACGCCATTAACTGACGGAGAGTTATCTTTAGGCAATCAACCTTCTCAGATTTACAACTGGAAACATGAATTTAGCAGTTAAGGCCCTGCACTGGCGGCGGTGTGCGTGCGTAACGAACTTGAAAACCGCTCGTGCGTCACTAAAAACTAAACTAAACTATTTTTTATTTTATCAGGCAAGCCCGACTGAGTTATGTAGCTCTTTTTCAGAAGCGACCTGACCATCACAAATGATAGCTCAAGTGGCGTATCGTGTGAAAATTCATAGCAGCCAAATACTCTAAACCGGAGGACCCAGAGAAAAATCCACGTGACCACGGAGAGAGAGAGACATGCAAAGTCCAAATAAACAGCATGCATCAGGGTCGGGATTGAACCCACGACCTCCTGTATACCAGTCGAGGTAGTTAACATCTCGCCTCCGCGGCACGCCAAGTCAACTGGCTTATAACTTATCCATGGTCTCCTGGGCCTCCCACAGAGTCCATGAAGCCCAGATCTTACACGTCGCGACCACCCGAGGTGGCACAACTTCAGAGGTTAAAATCTCTCCACGTGCTCAACAATGGTGCATCATGTGATAACCATTTGAAATGTGTGGGGTTATAAAGTAATTTGCTGCCTAAGGTGGAACAGATTTCTTCTCTGGCCCGTGGACCAACAGAGAAAAGTGAGTGAATCTCTCTCTGCCCTCTCTCCCTCTGCTACAAAGGATAATACTTTGGGCGCTGGTTTCTGTCTCCAAGCGTTGGCCAATCGTGCGGTGGTTTAGGCCGGTTTCCAATCGTGCATGTTCCGAATAGCAACACAACCTCAAAGCACAGAGACTCGTTCGTATTGGATCCTCTGTACGCGAGTTACAGTGCCTCCCCCCACAACCTCCCCCCCCCACCCCATCTAATTACGGACAGGTAAACAGGTGGACGGACAGAGCTGATGCGAACACCCTTTAATCATCCTTAGTTGTAAAGTGGTTAATAACGGGTGCGAAACTCATTTCGCGATTAAATGTCTCTCTCTTTGTACCACGGTGTCCTTTCTCAAACAGGTCAGCGATTAGCTCTGTCCGTGGCATTGGCGATGCCTCCCAGTTGCATCCAACTGTTCCGAGTTGCCCATGCAACTTAATTCATCTTCTTCCTACCCGCCACCTCTACCCCGCCCCCCGGGACTATTTGCAGTACCTACAATTTTCCCGGTCAAAAATACGGGGCATTCACGTTCAGAGTCTCGGTTTGTGAAAACACCAAAATAAGAACCGGTAGGCAAGTCGTCAGTGTATCGACGTCCGTCAAACCGCGCCGTCAGCTTGCTCGCGGCGTCATCGATTGATCAACTGATCGAGACGTCGAGTGGGGCGGAGGGGTAGCCCTGTGATCAGAGAACAAAGGACCCGGCAAGTGAAGGAGCCTCGCAAACACGCCCACCCCCCCCCCACCCAGGATTTCTGGCAACTGCCTGATGATGCCCGATCGTAACTACGTGCGAAACATCCGCACCCCCAATTGGTAGCCGCGTGTGGATCGCTCCTCCAGCGACAACGCACCGGTGCCGGTGCTGCTGCTGAAGCAGTAATCAATCGGCACGTTTGTTCATCGTGCGACAGATTTATTAATTAGCTGTGGTCGGGTGGAGGAGGGTGCACGACACACATTTCACACACGCCGCAATCGGAACCCAAAAATCAACAAGACGCGTTCCCCCGTTCAATATATTTGTTCCTTTTAAGACCGCAGCGTTATTGACGAACGTGTTGATATTTGTATGTTATCATCATCAATATGAGCCGCAACTTCCCGCACCTCCGACGAGCACGGTTGGCTACGTACGGTGTGAAAAAAATTCAACATACATACACACACACACACACACACGGCGCCGTCACCTTCACCAGGGACGAGATGCCAACGCCACCGGGATTATTCAACGGACGTCACGCAGGACCCCGCTCACTCCGTCCACCTTCGTCTCATTCCACACGGCACGCCGTGTTCCCGATTCCACACAGTGTTGCTTGATTCTGGACAGCATCGCCTTAATCTGCGCATTGTAGCCTTAATCTGCACAGCGTAGCGTTGCTGTGCAGTCTAGCCTTGTTATGCAGTGTCGAGTTATCGTGCAGTGTAGCCTTTATTCCGCGCGAAGCAGCCTCAACCTGTCCCAGGTAGTCCAACTCCATAGAGCAGCGCGTAGATTGCGTCGTCGTCCGCTCACTCACCTTGCAGTTCCCTCATCGCCTCGCCACCGCCGCCGCCGCCGCCGCCGCCGCCGCCTTACCTGTCCACGCTGGCTAAAGGAAGGGGTTCATCTTCAGCTCCGTATCACCGGGGGGGGGGGGGGGCTCCTTGCGTTTGTCTACGGCTCCGCGACGTGTCACAGATAGACGCGCGCAAGCACACCGGCCGCCTTCTCGTACGTGGAGAGGAAACCGAACGAGGTGCGCCTACACGTGCGCCTCTTTTGCCTCTCCACTGCGCCAATTGAGGGGGTGGGGGGACCTGCCCCACACCGCACGGGTCGAGAGGGTTTGCTCGACCGCGCTTCTCCACGCTGGTCCAGAAGCGGGGCTTGGCGAAGCCGGAGAGCGGCACGGACGCGGGCGCGCAGAAGTGGGGTACAACAGTGGGTTCTTGCTTCGGCGCCCAACCTCTGCTGGTTTTACTTCAACCGATTTTTACTGCGACGGCTTGCGTCAAACCGGGATAAACGTGGGTTTCTTTGTAAAAAAAAATATTCAGCAAAATTGCAACGGCCGCTAAATAACCCTTCTTCTCACAGAGAGAAATGGTGAATGTTTACCGTAAATTTTTTTAAATTTTTGTATCGTGTGCATATGCATGATTTTCTCTTCTCTCTCCTGTTCCGTTCTCTTTCACCAAACCTTATGTCCTTCGACTCTCCTCCTTTCCCTGCCCGTGGTGCGCCACAGGTACAACGTTGACCCTTTCCCTCCAGACAACGCGACACCGAGTGCCCGACCCTGTGGTCGTCGCTCGTACAGAATGTCTTGAGCGACGTTTACCCGCTTCGGCTTCAATGTAACGTCAGTGTGAACCAAGGGGTAGAAACTCTATGTACATGTGTACGTGTGTACGTATGAAAGTATGTGCGTACGTTGAACCTCTTTTGCACGTACGTAACCAACCGTGCCGATCGGCGATGCGGAGGAAGGACAACAAACTAAATGCAAAAACCAGTGCTAAAGAAATGCGTTTTCTATCAAGAATTAAAACATGCGCAGCTCCCAGTGTGTTCCTAATATCGGAAAGAAGAGCGTTCCAGGTGGCCGCAGAAGCGCATCTGAAAGCGCGCGCTATGCAGCGACTGTGTTTGTTCGATGGTAAGCAAAAGTCGCTGTTGCGAGGATAACCGAAGTTTGCGTGATGGTTTCCGCTCCTTGGCTACCGGACACGCGACGGGCTCTTCCTTCGTGTCTTCGGATGGATAAACTCCACGCATGCGTGAGACAAGTAATCACCTTGTGTGTAGATTGATTGAGAATTTTATTTATTATTCATCACTCAATTCACTGAGGAGGCCACTTACGGTTGTAGATGGCACTGCAGGCCGTTGGCGCTTGGCTGCAGCAATTCACCTGGCAAGGCTCCTGCAAACCAAAAACAACAACAACAGCAGCGACGTTAGTAACACTGTGCTCATAACGACCAGCGAGAACAGTGAACCTTCATCATCATCATCGTCGGCCACGATCAAATCCACCGCTGGATGAAGGCCTTCTCAAGCCGTCGCAAATCCTCTTCCAGTAGATTTGAAGTTTTCGCGACTGCAAGGGTCCATACTCTTTGGTTCTTTCGGTAAAGTCACGTAGGTGAAAAAATTAAAAATAAGATTAAAAATAAACTAAAAATAGAAATAAGTAAATTAAAACACGACGTTTCGGAAGCAACACAAGCTTCCGTCAACGTCGTGTTTCAATTTAGTTATTTCTATTTTTACTCTTATTTTTTCACCTACGTGACTTTACCAAAAGAACCAAAGAGTACCTCTTCCAGTAATTCGATGCGACGAGTAAACCTGGTGCTCGCACAGGGACCAATTTCCACGCTCCGTCTCCCCGCCCCCCCCCGCCCCCGCAGTGCTGCCTGTCCCCTCGGACGCGTGCCATCCCTCGTCGCTCATCCTGACCGTGGCCCATCAACCCCCTTCCGACGGCCGTGTCTTGCGCTAGAACCCGGGGCGAACGCACCACGTATCCCGCACCTCCGATTTGCGCAGTTGGCTACGTACGGTGCGAAAGAAGTTCAACGTACATACAGATACATACGTACAGGCAAAGTCCACTGAGGTATGAACTCGTGACCACGGCACCCGTCGGGGACGGGGGAGGGGGGGATGATGACGACGCTAAATGTCATCGTCTGGAGGTATTTCACTTTGGTCAACGACCGAGCCTTTCTATCACCCTCCCGGCCGACGCTAAGGTGGGGGGGGGGGGGGAATGGACTTGGGGTAAAAATCACGAGACAAAGCGAGGGGGGGGGGGGGGGGGGGGGGGGGGGGCTGCTCCCACCGCCGCAGACGTGGCAACGACGACGACGTAAGGGGGGGGCAGGCCGAGAGGGGGCAGCTGAGAATGCCGCCGACGCGTTTCGCCGCGCTCGCCTGAGCGCGGACGCACAATGAGTCGACGATGCCTCCCCGCCCCCCCAACCCCCGCTACTGACGCGCACGCCGCGCCGCCACGCGAGATTTAGAGCCTCCGACGTACTTCGGCCGCCACGGAGAGCGTAGAGAGGCCATCGTCGGCCCACAACGGTGGGGCTTCAGAAAAATGATTTCGCCCGAGTGTCGGTCAAAGCCACAAACCCGGGCCTCCTACGCCAGAGGTCACAAACGGGTTTTGATTCCTTACCCGTACCCGGCCGGGTAGGGTACGGGTATCGGGTACCCGATTGCGACCTCTGGGATGAAGCCATGTTGCAGGCGCGGGTGGGTTGATTCTAGGAACTTGAATTGTGAGAAGAGACAAGACGTTGGGAAATGAGTGACAAACAGTTACTCACCAGTGACTCACGGTCTACCCGTACCCGTACCCGGCCGCACCAGGGTCGCAAACGGGTACCCGTACACGGCCGGGTACGGGTAGCCGGGTAGGGTACGGGTAGCCGGGTAGGGTACGGGTATCGGGTACCCGGTTGCGACCTCTGTCCTACGCCTCCACAACCACCATCCACCGCCCATAACCACCACCCTGCCCACACCCCCGACAATCACACACACTTCAGACAAATCACTTGCTGGCATTCGTGAATGTAGACTTTAACGCTCAGTAATGGAACTGGCCGAACAAACTATAATCAGAATATTTATTTAGGCTGGAGCAATCTCCAGTCAAGTAAATTTTAATTTTGCTTAAACACGTGGTGTCTTTCTAGCACAAATCTACCACTCAAAGCACCATCAGATTAATACTCACGAAGATAAAAAAATTTTAAGTATGTTTGAATCGCTCACGCTTTGTGGGCTTGTGATCAATAACTTAAAAAAATATTTTTTGTTATTCTATACAAGGAGAAAAAATTAACCCGTAAAAACAAAGTTTTTCAATATAAATCCTTTATATGCGTGGCGGCTAGAGTCCTCTCGTCCTCTGGCTTGAGATGGCTGCCACCTATGGGTCAGATGATTGTATGGCAGCATTCAGCAATTGGTAATAAAATATTTAAAAAAAATTCCCTAAACAGTGTAAAATTTAGGAATTTTTTTTCACAAAAATGCATTGTCACGCACAACGAGTCTGTGTGGAAAATGTCAGCTCGATTGGATCACGGGAAGTGGGTTAAAAAACGACCGAAATATTTTCACGGTCGTAAGCAAGCAAGCAAGTGAACTTAATATAAAGGATTTAAAAAAGATATACAGTACTATCTAAAAAAGCATAAGCAAGTTTCGGCTGTGAGTTAGTTGTTGTCGTGTGTGCAAGTGCAAAGAGGCGTGTGCTGTTGATGCGTTGTGAATGTAGTGATGATAGAGTCGAGTGTGTGGATTGCTTTCGGGGGGAGGTTGTCCCAGGAGGTGCTGGGCGCTGCAAATCTGGGGAGTCGCAGCAGCTGACTCGCACACGTCAGAGCCACCACTCTCTCAAGTTACTGCGCAGAAACAGGGGCCTTCTCACAGACACAGACGGTGGTGGTGGTGGCACAGTAGGGGGCACAGCTGGTGCATCTGCCAGTCATCTCAGTCAGTCAACCCATGGCACCTGGGTTTGTCCCGTAACCTCCTGTCAGCGAGACGTTGACAGTTCACGTGGCCTCAAGGTGCACCTGGCCTGGCACAGGCGCCGCGGTGACGTCACCGTCACACATCGTGGCGAATGGCGGGGTATTGGTGCTGTGGCTCAGGGTCTAAACACGGGGGTTTTAGGTCGCCACGCAAACCCATTCGCCCGGCTCGCGTCATTCAAACCGCAGGCCAAACGGCAGAACCCTCTCAAAGCACGCGGACTTGGTGAAAAAAGGGGCAAAAGGTTACCAAGGGCAGAGCGCCGGAGTTGTCCACTGACGCAATCGGTGACCCCCCCCCACTCCCGCCACCGCGCCCCCCGTGCGATTGAGATTCATTTCAGACGGTGAACGTTACAAAACGGAAGAGGGCACACGAGGTTACGGCTCTCCGTAAACATTTCACGTCAAACGCACGCACAGGTTGCACACGAGCATGGAAATATGACGACACTTGCAGACATGTGAACACATACGTGGTGTGCACGATGAAAACAAACAAAATGACACATGGGCAAAATACGAAATTGTGCACACGCAAAGACGAGACATGTGGGCAAATATACGCACAGACAGCAACTGCCACGCACAACCAGGTGGTGGCATGTCACCACAGCTTCTGTGCCAGGCTAGGTGGCATTTTGACAAACACGTACACATCTTCAAAGAGACACCTACACAACGGGGACAAAGACAATCCGTACAGACTGTTGGGGCAAGTGCTGTTTGCGAGCGCCTATTGAGGCCAGAACGGTGCACAAGAGCGTGGTGTGACAAGCACCACACCCAGCCGCCTTTGTCTTCCTAGTGCTGGTATAGTCACAACAAAGACAAAGATCGCCCGTATAGCCTCCGGAGACTGTTTGGCGCAAGTGCTGTTAGCGAGCACCTAATGAAGGCCAACGCAGCACGCAAGTGGCGAGTGGCCAGCACCACGCCGATTGCGTGCAAACCACTGCACTACCGCTCCCCACCAGATAAAGTCTCGCACACACGGACACACGCACGCACGCACGCAGCCCTCGCCTCCACTCACCTGTCTCACTCTCCCAAAACCGCCCCCCAACCTTCACAAGACCCCCACCCCACACTCCCCCCCCCTGCTACCCCCCACCCCGCCCCTACCATCACAAACCCAGACCCACATCTCTCCGGCTCCCACCGGCTCCCAGTCACAAACCCAGCACGAACCGGTAACGCCGCAGCGACGAGCCGGAGCAGTAAGCCCGCTCGCCGGCACTCGGCAGTTCCGCCTCTGCGCGCTCGGCCGCCCAAGCGCCGGTTCCCGTCGGCTGTCGTGCCGATAAAAACTGGCAGACGAGACACACGCAGTCGGCGCTTCGTATCCCTCCGGTGCCGGGACACCCTAGACTCTGTGGCGGCTACAAATCACTTTTTGTGTAAACAAGCACTGCCCTCTGTGTCCGTCTTGGAACTGACGTTGTTTCAGTCGCGTTGGCGGCGCGATATGAATGCAAGTGTTGTTATTACTATCATCATTATTCAAGTTGTTGTTGTGATACGTGGCTGTACGGTGACGCTGCTGCACGGGGCCTCCTCCGATGCGCTTTGCGGGGGTCGTGCCACCGCGGGTTTGTTCAGAACGACGTCCCGACGTTTCGCTCCGCGCGCCACTTCAGCAGCTGGGCGGAGCCAGCAGCAGATCCACCGTGTTTGCCAGTTCTCAACACCGATTGGCTATCTCTATCGTGGGAGAAATGGCTGAATCACTTAGCAAAGGGGAAACTGCAAAGTTGCGCTCCTAACACACACACGCGCGTTTACTTATAGCCCGTGGTCCGTTGGGCAGGAAGACACTTTCACTCATTAACAATAATAATTTGGTACGTTTAGTATTTGCGTCCCTTTTAATAGCGCAGGATTATGACAAAGGAAGCTGCGATGTTGCACAGGCAGAGATGGCCTCCCAGCGGGCAGCGACGTTGCCACGTGTAACCTCAATGGGGAACGTCACTCCCCCATGGGCAGACTTTAACTGTGCGCAAATCCCAATTGGGTAGTCGGCAGGTGATTTTTTTTATATTTGGCGAGTTTGGACCGTGACGCTGACACACAATCGCTAACACGTTTTCGAATTACTTCGGCATCGCGCGAGTATATGCAGGAAAGGCCCACCGAGTGATGTGGCTTTTTTTCAGAAGCGACCTGGCCACAAACAATAGCTCAACAAAGTGGGTTCATCATCGTGCGGAAATTTACAGCGGCCAAATACACCCGCGGTGGTAAACAGGGCTGCTGGGTTCGAACCACGGGCCTGTGTCACGAGCGGCGAACGCACCACCCCCGCGTCTTCATCCTCCCCAACGCCACCCTTGCCCATCCGCCAATGCCCCCCACTGCCTCCCCTTGCTGAGATCTCCGACTCCCGTACGCCGCACTACGACAACGGCCGTCCGGAAATTTCTCCCGATCGCCGCACGTCGGACCGGCGGTGCGCGGGCTGCGTCTCCGCGTCGCAGCGGACTCGCCGCGCGTGTGCGTGTCACGCGCCGCGCTAAGAGGCCCTCGTCCCATCCCATGCGGGGGGTGGGTGGGGGGCGCAGCAGGGTAAGAGGTGTCTGGTGATGGATAATGCACCGCCGGCTGAACACAAAGGACCAAGCCGTGTACTACAAAGTCAGTAATTATAACAACAATGACCATCATCACCATCATCATCCGAGCCTCCTGACCTGAATTTCCATCAATTGCAACTGCTTCATTAAATGTAGGTTACGTGCGTCCCTTGTGTGCGTGTGTGTGTAACAGTCTACGGCCTATGACCGCATTGCCCAGAATGCACCTGATTTCAATGCGTGTGTGTGCGTGCATGTGTGTGCCGTGTTGGCCTTCATAGGTGCTCGCTAACAGCACTTGCCCCTACAGTCTGTTAAGGCTATACAGGGGATATTGATCTTTGTTTTACGATTAGTGTACGACACTACCAACCCGGGGACCCGAGTTTGATTGCCGCTCACGGCTAAAACAAGTGAGAATTATCTGAAATAGTCCTGGACTTCCCTCAGGTCCACTCAGCCTCACATGAGTACCTGGGAGAGACAAAGGAGGCCGGACATGGTATTGGCCACCCACCCCTTCGTGTGCCATGCCGGCCTTCATTAGGTGCTCGCGAACAGCGCTTGCCCCAAGAGTCGGTAAAGGCTATATGGTGGGACCTTTATCCTTGTGTGTAACAGTCTACGCACGCCTGTGACCTCATCGCCCAGCATGCTCCCGATTTCGTGCAGAGCTCTGCAGCCAAGCAGGGTTGAGCGCGGACAACGCCGAGGGAGGCGACCACCGAGCGCACTGCATTCTGGGTCACGTGCCAGCACTCCCACGCTGCTCTGCAACAGGGAAATGTGAATCACGTGGCAGTGAAAGCGATACACCTTGATTCTCGGAGTTGGAATTTAGCCAAACTAAGCGAAAACCCTACCTGGATGTTTTATTTTGTAAGCATTGGTCAATAACACTACTTACAAAAAAAAATATGTAGATAACAGACGACATATCAGGCAGCGGTCCTTCTTCCGAGCACATAACATGAAGAAGGTCCATTGTCCGAAACGTCACCTCTCACATGTTTTTTTCTTTTAAAGCCACACACACACACACACAGTGTCGCTGTTGACGAACGCATTGACTTTTGTCGTGGTTCACTGTGCTTCTGCACCACTGCAGCAGCATCGCCGACTGGTGTGTGTGTGTGTTTTTTGTCGCCGTATGCAGTCACCGGTGACGGAGCTGAGCCGTTAACTCGCTACAGCCGAGAACCCTAACGTAATCACCGGCATTGCAAACCCATGATCTCAGCGGCGCCGACGACTCGGTGTCCCCGACACGGCCATTTATGAACCCACCGAGCCACCCAACCACCTCAATCACGTGCGCGGGTGCACACACACGCATGCACGCACGCACGCACGCACTTTGGAATGCACATCTCAAAATTGGGCGTCGTTAGCCCAGATACGGCACAGCCGACCTCATTAATGTACCCGCGGGGCACGCATCACACTGCCCCGCTTTCGCTAAAATGACTGCTGGGATTAACCCAGATGTAGCCGTCGGGCCGTGCGAACGCGTCCCCCCCGGCGGTGTTCCTGAAGCGTGCCGCCAACCACCGCGGGCGCACCTCGCCACGGCCACCGCCCGACGGCCCAACGTTGTTTTTAGAACGAACGATGTTTTCGGGCAGCGGACCCTCCGCCCCCCTCCCCCTCCTTAGGTGCCCGCGTCGTCTCCTTCGAAGTGCACCTCCGATTAGCACGGTTAGCTACGTACGGTGCGGAAGAAGTTCTGCGTACGTGTGTACGTACGTACATTCGTAAATGGGAAAAATTAAAGACGAGCCCGCAAGGAGTGTGACTGTGGCCATGCGAGCCAAAATATGGATCGCACAGTAAACCCAAAGAGACACACAGAGATACGTAGAGACTCAGGAGATAAGTAATGACTCATAGGGATCTGTAGAGAATCTGAGATCCATAGACACACAGAGATACATAGAGACAAACAGAACAAAAACAGAGACTCGAAGAGACACGGTACACCGCAAGGCACGGCAATGCGTCTCTGGCCACGCAACACAAACTACGGACCGTATAGCGAACCCACTGTGGCCTGCGCTCCCTCAACCAAACGCTCAACTCCTGAAGCCCTCTCGTAGTGGCGAGCGGACCTCGGCGCTGGCACACTGCTGCAACCGTTCACAAAAAGTACAAAATAGCAGAGAGATCCCACTCAAGGTGGTTGGGTACGAATCAGCGACTGATGAGGCGGGTGAGAATATTATTTCAAAGGGCTTTAATACATTTCGATTTAAAGCTTTCGTGACTGCTGGGATTCATCTTCTTGGTTCTTTCGGTAAAGTCACGTAGAAGGGAAATAATAAAATAATAAAAATAAAACATAATAAAATAATTCTCACGACGTTTCTGCCACAACGCAAGCGGCCGTCCTCAGGTGAAGAACAGGTCTGTCGGAAAGACAACGTCGTGAGAATTATTTTATTATGTTTTATTTTTATTATTTTATTATTTCCCTTCTACGTGACTTTACCGAAAGAACCAAGAAGGCTTTAATACATTTTCGGGGTGAGAGGGGGGGTGCTGAAACATTAATTTTAAAAAATATTTTCTTAGAATTTTTTTTTTTTTTATAATGTCCAATATTGAGAAAGCGCACGGTTTCCACCAGCAGGGCACATGGTGGCAGACGCATGGCGCATGAGGACACGGGTTCACTGATCGGACCCGTCATCCAGATGCCACGCTTTGAAAGATCTCTCTGCCTTGCAGAAGGACCACTGCCCGAAACGTCACCGACACAGACTATACAAAAATATTTGTTTCCCTCTTGAGGGCAGCGTTATTGACGAATGCATTGACTTTTTCATTATCTGTCCTTGTGCGCCACTGCCAACGCAGCAGCAGCAGCAGCACTGCGGGTATTCCTCGCTCGGTTGGCAGCCATAGGTGGGGAGGGGTGGGTGCTCGGGGTGGTGTAGTGTGGTGGTGGTGGGGGAACGGAGAGACAAAGACGGAGGTGGGGGAGGAGTTAGGAGAAGTCGCGAGACTGGTGTGATCGTAGACAGCCAGTCGCCGGGCGATTGGTAAGCCCCCCCCCCGCCGTGCCGAGTCCAAAGAACAGATTAACGGTGGGGGTGGTGGGTTTTGCCAAGACGTAATTGCGACCTCGGGTTTTTTTTTTGTGCGGCGTCCAAATATGTCACACGATCGCTTGCCACCTGGTTGCTAAATAAATAGTTTTTTGTGGAAACAAAAGATAATGGATTTAATCCGTCGGGCAGATTTACCCGCGTGCTTTTGACGACCTTGCCGTAAGTACAACGTCGCGAGGCGTTCGCCGTTTACGACATCGACCCGCGCCGCCTTGACTCGTTGTGCCGGAGTATTTACCGGAGATTCAAACGTATAGCAATCACATTGCTGGCCTTTTACAGGCCCACGCAGACAGTAAGTTACCCCAAGCAGTCCATGAGGGCGAACTAAGTGGGGGGGGGGGGGAAGATTCTTCCTTGCAAAAGATTACAATGTACAGTCCTTGTTTGTCTCTCCACTGCTGAATGAAGGCCTGCCCAAACTGTGCTGGTCATGGGGATCGTTTTGACCATACTTGGCCACACTGGGCAGTGCGTGTTGGTGAAGGCGGCGAGCAAAGACGGTGCAACGCAGTGCAGTGAAAACAATGGATTTTTTTTCTGCACTTCCCCATCTGCTGTGACCTCCCATTAAATCCACCGACTGAATATAAACTATGTACACCAAAGCGGGCAGCGCGGTCGGTCGTTAAGGCACACTGGGCTACGCGAGCCTGGCGACCCAAGTCGATTCCAGGCCACGGCTAACATCGGCGGCGAGCGATATCACGAACGCTCCCGGCTGGCTCCCCCCTCGCCAACAGCCGCAACCGATCAGCGTGGTGAAGTACGGTCGAACGCATCCCCCCCCCACCATGACCCAACACGGCACGTGGAGGCCGTCCTCAACCAGCAGTGGAGATTGCCGTGGGGCCACGTACGTCACCGCGATGGTGGGCACTACGTAGCTTTGAAGTTGACGGTGCACAAAATAAAATTTAAATAAAAAACCGTACTGCGGTGGGCACCCAATCTTTCAAGCCGCGCTCTCCACGTGACGACTTGGCAAATTGAGTTTGGCGGCGAAGAAAATACAACAAACTGGGTCGCGAGTTTACAGGTCGCGCAGTTTTTTTACGACGACAGCGCGGCGACGGCGTCACCGTCAAACATTGCCCACGACCTCTACGCGGGTCGCGTGGCACCGGTTCATCGTCGTCGTCATGGTGGGACTCAGGCTTTCATTCTGCTCTCAAAAGACAGAATTACCAAACCGTGACGTTGCGAACAGAATGTCATCATCATCATTAACGTCGTCGTCATCATCGTCGTCATCGTCGGCCATGATCTATCCCCTGCTGGATGGAGGCTTCTGAAAATCCGTCGCAGTGGATGCAACGATGCGTCTAGCAACCTGCACAGCAGCGGATTTCACCATTGCTCCAACTTCCTGCTGGAATAGTAGCGCTCATGGGCGATAATTGATTGACAGTGACGATGAACGATGATTATGAATGATTACTGATGATGATAATTATAAACTGATGATACACTGATGATTAATCATATAATTCTGACAATTGTCACGGTTGGCTACGCATGTTGCGAATTAAGTTCAACATTCATACATACGTGTTGAGTGATAATGCAATGATGATGATTCTACCCTGATGATGTTAATTATACACTGATGATGATTGATTATGCAATTATGACGATTGGTAGATGATGCGGACGATCAATCATCAACTAAATATTATGGCAATAATTATCGATGAAGCCACTACTGCTGTTGCTGCTGATGATGATCGACAATGCTTTTCCTCTGTGCCCCATGACCAGACACGTGGCCCCGCGGTTCAACGCCGCCACCGCGCACCAAGAGCGCCCTCTGCCGAGTTCAATCCCAACTACAGCCCACGGCGCCGCCACGCGGTGCGCGAGTGGTCACCGACCAGCCGTGACGATCGCATCGATTGCTCAATCAGAATCCCAAGCTCTGGGCTCAACGATAGGCGGTATCGACTCTCGCATGGAAAGGAGGGGCTGGGGGTTTTTGGTGCAAATTGTATGCAACGCGCACTTAAAAATAATCAATCATCAATCAATGTGATAATTCGTTTCACAAATCGCATCTCACAATCGCCAAAGGGAAACCCAAGACACCGAGCTGGAAGGCTGCCCAGGCGACGAGCCGGTGCGCGACACAAATTTCCCCCGCAGCACCTCTACATGTAAAGATGTTTTCAACCAATCAGCGCACACGTGTTTATTGTACACGTCGGGAGGAAAACCGGAGCACCCGGAGAAAGCCTCACGCGCATGAAGGGGGGGGGGGGGAGAGTGGTGGGGAGAGTGGTGGGGAGAGTGGTAGGCAACACCGTATCCCATACAGAAGGGACAGATGATAGCAGTCGACGCTTTTCTGTACTGCATCTTGCTGGCAGAGCCAGGGTACGGTGTGGTGTTGCACCTATAACCCTCGCCCCCCCTTCCAGCAGTGCCGGATTGCGGGTTTTCACGAGACAGTTGTACATGCTGCAGCGAGTCTGTATGACTGTTGAGATTAGTCAGCGGAGGAGGGCTTTGTGCAGGGACATGGTGGCTATGACGGCGGGGACGGCGGCCGGTGCGGTTGGGAAACGTGAGACGAGAGGACGTGGACGGAGAAGGTGGAGCAATGAAGTCGACTGGCGGGGTACGTGCGGGTGCTGCACAGGCCCGTTGCCACCGCGACCTCGCGATTTGTTGAGCCCTCCATCCACGAGTAGACCACTGATCATGGACGTACGGTGAACTCCCTTTCGCACCGTACGTAGCCCACCGCGCTAATCGGGGGGCGGCGGCGACAAGGGAGGCCCTCGTTTAGCAGTGGAAAGACCATGGCTCAGCGCGACGACGTGGATGCCTTCGTTTAGCAGTGGACAGTCCATTACTCGTGATAACGGAGAGACTGTGGCTCACGATATGGGAGGTATTGCTGCGACCCCGGAATCACTTTCTGACATCTCTCTCTCTGTTTTTGATGCTGAATATGCGCGCCCGTGCTTCAGCGCTCCGAAGGCAAGGCCGGTCAGCGGATCACGCAAGAGATCAGAGAGGCTGCCCGACCCGATTTGCCGCAAGGTCGCCTGGAGGTGGCAGTACAGCAAAGCTGGTTGGTGGGCCCCATCGTCTGCGTAAATGTCAACAAAAAATGGAAATGGCCTAAAAATCTCAAATGCAGAAGGGCCCTCCTGCATAAAGTCTGGTGGAATAATTGGCAAAAAGTCTGGTGCAATAATTGGCAACTCGACGTGTGGAGTTGCGTGGTGGCTTCCAGCTTTCAAAACACGCGATCACAGCACGAAACAACAGCGAAGCTCGATATGGACACTTAAATGCTACAAAACTCGCGCGCTGCATATTTTGCCTCATCACTGCAACAGCTGTTGTTGGCCACACGAGGGCGCTGTAATCCCAGGCAGGGAGTCACAGCCACCAATCGTATTGTGGAGAAAACCACGGAGGCCTAAACACTTAAAAAAAAACTATTTTAAAACTATTTTTTTTATTTAAGCAAGGCCCACTGAACTGTATAGCTCTTTTTCAGATGCGACCTCACTATCAAATGTAAGCTCAACGAAGTGGCTTATCACGTGGACATTTATAGCAGCCAACTACTGTAAACGCAGACCGATTCTGAATGTGGAGGGGAAAAACCGGAGGACCCGGAGAAAAATTGACGCGACCACGGGGAGAGTTGAAAGAAACACGCGAACTCCAAATTATACAGCAGGTGTCAGGGTCAGGATCGCACCCACAACCTCCTGCATACCCGGCGAGGTAGTTAACATCTCGCATATCTATGCTACATACTTAGGTTTTTTTCGGTAAAGTCACGTAGGTAAAAAAAAAGAATAGAAATAATAATAGAAATTAAATAATAATAGAAATAAAATAATAAATCACGACGTTTCGGAGGCAACACAAGCTTCCTTCATCAGGTGTAAAAAAGGCACAGCAAAATAACTGTAGTGGGAGTTATTTGTGATGGGGCATTAATATATAGGGTAAGAGGAGGGGGGAGGAGCCAAGGGGGGCGGGTGCAGGATGGGGGGGGGTTAGGATGTGGGTGGAGCCAGGAAGGTGAAGGCACTAAAAGACCGCGTCACGGATGGTGGAGGGGGGGCGCAGAGCGGGGGAGAGTGGCGGTTGAGGTTGAACATGGTCAATCACATCTTTACAATGATTGCTCAATTTGAATCCATATGCTACGTGTTTAGCCGTAATCAGGCGCGTGCAGCGTGTACTCCACCTGCATTTCTATTTGAGTGGCGGTTCATCAGTCAAACTCGGAAATACCTCCACCACGGTGGGGTTGTGAGGAATTCCAGTTCGGTTAAAACTCTGCACCGAACCCCATCGATAGTTCAGTGTTTATGTTCCAGATAGTTCAATGTTACTGGTAGGCACCTCCTGGTTACACCAGCCCACAGGGGATTATTGTGTCCGTCCGTCCGTCGTGCATCCAAAAATGTGAGGGGTGGGGCTGGGTGGAGAGGAGAGGGTGGGGAGGGGCTGGGTGGGGAGGGGAGGGGCTGGGTAGGGGGTGGGAGAGGTGGGTGACAAGGAAACGCCAAGAGGCGACCAGTACAGAGACAATGCCACTATCAGAGCATTTATAGCGTGCGGTGAGCAACTATAGCATTTTTGTCAGTTTTTAAAGTCTGAAAAATAATAGGGTTTTACCCTTTGGCAATAAAACAGGTGTAACGATGTTCACACACCAAATATATACCTTTTTCAATTCATTAGTAATTTTTATTTAGTGATTTGATTACCATTTCCTCTATTTTTGCGCTCCTAGTGTAGTCTATTGTTAGCCGTTGTAACTTGCTGACCCCCCCCCCGTGCCCCATACTGGACCATCTGTAAACAAAAACGAGCTTCATAGCTCATCGGATTCCTCCTTCGGCAGCCTAAATAGAGACACTGATTATGACATTCAAAGTCAAACGGCCGCCGCCGCCGTGACGATCTCTTAAACAGCGACCACCGGGGACGCGATACATCGGTTCGTTTAGGCCACAGTGCTTTCAACCATGAGAGTCATTACATACATACTACACTATACACTACACATTACACTACACATTACACTACACACTACACTCTCCACTCCACTCCACTATACACTACACACGACTATACATTACACTACATTATACACTGCACACTACACTATACAAGACATTACACTATACACTACACCACACACTATACACTACACTATGCACGACACTATACAATACACGACAGCAGTGGTTCTCAACGGGGGGGTACGTGGCAGACTCCTGGTGGTACGTGGAAATGTCCCAGGGGACACTTGCGGCGATTTATAAACGTGTGAAATTATATCGTACATGAGTCATCGGTGAATAATCACGTGTGAATCTGTCAAAATAAAATAACTTTGATAACTAATGCGTATGGTAACGTAGAACGATATAAAAGACCTTTCGTAAACAATGCGGTTTCCAAGAGTAACCAGCGGGCGCGAACAAATGACGTTGCACGTGGTCCGTTAAATTTCGTTTTATTCGCTTGCAGCTACTCGCGAGCGAGGATACCTCACAAAATGGACAATTGGTTCAAATATTGACGATCATTCTTCATACATTTATTTCTCGGAACCACGTTGGGTCAGGCAAGGGGGGCAGCAGCACTTCGGCTGAAACTAAATTCAACAAGGTTACAAGAGGCCAAATATAGGTTGAGAGCCAACCTGGTCTAGGCCGAGGCTCACTCGCTGGACTGGGTTGTTTTTTTAGGGAGATCAGCGAGCGCTGCCGCTCAGAAACGATGACTCGCAAAATCCAAGATGAAGAAACTCTGGGCAGGATTAAAAAAAATGCAAAACAAGGAACCCGTTTTGAGATGCGTGCGGGTCAAACAGGGGGCCCAGGGTGGGGCTTGGGAGTGGACGAGACCTCGGCATCAGTCAGACAGACAGAGAGAGAGGAGGGCTGAAATGGGATTCATGAGACGAACGCGATGGCATCGTTCTCATCCACTCATCGGAATATTTTACATCCTCGATCTATTCTTTTGTCTCGTCAAGCACTCCGCTGGCTCATAATAAACACGACTCCCTTTCTTTCAGCCCAGGGGGGTGGCTGGGGGGGTCAGCTGTTGAGATGCTGTCTCCATGCGCTTCTAGAATTGTGCACCTCTGCCCGACTCGCGTCCACTTTCCTTCAACGGAGATTCGTAAACTGACTCGGAGACAAACTAAGACACAGATACCCCTATAACCTTAACAAACTCCTGCCGCAAGTCCTTTTTGCGACCCCATATGAAGGCCGGCACGGCACGCGAGAGGGTGCTTGGACAGCACCACGACCGGCCGCCTTTGTCTCCCTCATGGCGATGCTTACACAGCGCACCAGGTACTCATTTGAGGCCGAGTCGCCCTAGAGGAGGCCCAGGACTTGTTCAGATAATCGTCGCTGGTGTTGGCCGTGAGCGGGTATCGAACTCGGGTGACCAGGTTCGTAGCGGAGTGCGTCAACCACTGCGCTACCGCTCCCCGCTCAAGAGACGCACAGACACACACGCACGTAGTTGATCCATTCACTTACGTGGAGCAGAGGTCGCAAACGGGTTTTGATTCCTTACCCGTACCCGGCCGCACCAGGGTCGCAAACGGGTACCCGTACCCATACCCGGCCGTACCTGTACCCTACCCGTACCCGGCCGAGTACGGGTAGGGTACGGGTATCGGGTACCCGATTGCGACCTCTGGGATGAAGCCATGTTGCAGGCGCGGGTGGGTTGATTCTAGGAACTTGAATTGTGAGAAGAGACAAGACGTTGGGAAATGAGTGACAAACAGTTACTCACCAGTGACTCACGGTCTACCAGTACCCGTACCCGGCCGCACCAGGGTCGCAAAAGGGTACCCGTACCCCGCCGGGTACGGGTAGCCGGGTATCGGGTATCGGGTACCCGATTGCGACCTCTGACGTGGAAACCCACAGACTTACACCGATGCCCATTGATGTAAATAATATAACTGCTGCGGCCTCCATGAGCTTCTACTCCGTGGCTCTTCTTGAGTCACATCCACTGCCCTTGATCCACCGCATCCTCCCGTCTCTCACACTATTAGTCCTGCCTTGCAATGGTGGCATTTGCATAGCCGGCCTAATTGCATCTTATTGGTCTCGGTGAATGGGGTGTCGATGTTGTGTTTTGAATTGACTATACGCATTGACTGCCAGTGCTTGTGAGTTGACCGAGTTGAGGTGAAGTCTATTGATAGTTCAATTCGGGCGACGAAGCTGAAATTTGGCACGAATGCAGCACGCCATGCGTGCAGGGGCATGCCTATGAAACATTGAAAATCTATATTTTTTGGATTCCCGGCCCTGCGATTTGAACTTTTGACGATGTGAACAAGAGCTTAAGAGAAAATACATTTTTTACAAGTTTTTCCAAGGTGCTGGCTCAATCCAAATATGACGTCACATTTGGAAGAGTCCGAGTGCGACGCTGAAGCCAATAAAAAGCTGCACATTAAGCGCAGGTCCAAGTGAAATACAGGGTGTCCATGAAGGCCCTATTATTACTGAACTAACGGTGCATATATATGCTTTCACACCTTTTCGGATTTCTTTGCATGGGGGTCTTCGTCAAGTCAAATGTTTCACCAAAACAAGAGTTTAAAGGTCTGCAAGATTTACGATATCGCGCACGCGCACGCGCACGTGTGTGTGTGTTGTGTAGGGGGCGGCAGTGACACGAATAACTCCACGGATGCCGCAAAACGCGTTCCGGCAAATGCGGTCGCCAGATTTGAGCTGTGCAGAGACATTGACGGTGCCTGTGATGAATCCAGCGCTTAAGTTGTCACCAATGAATATGCCATCCGATTATACGACTGCATAATTAACCCTAAATCGCTACGATTTCAATGAAATAGATCGGGACTTTACGGACACCCTGGCGAATGGCTCCGTTGTGCGACCGTCTGTGACTGGGCCGAGACCACCCCCCTCGCGACGCTTGAGAAACCGGTTTCATCACGGGCCGTGGCTGAAACGTGGATTTCAGCCTCGGCTCTCGGCACCTCTGACCTCCAGCTCATGCGGCCTCCGCATGGCTTTTGTTTAATTTTTTTTATTCCACCGTCAACTTCATTTGAGAATGGACAACAATTAGTAGGACGAGAATAATGACAATGACGCAACGTGCCTCCGCTGTTTTGACTTGTCGCTGTGTTTGCTGTTGCCGCTGCTGCTAAGTCTTTTGTGAAGCTGTGCGGACAGCTGATAGGGCTATGTGGCTTTGCCAGGCAGATGGGGTTGACCACAACCCTCTCCCCTGTCTTATTATGCACGTGTACGTGTGTGTGTGTACGTGTGTGTGTGTACGTGTGTGTACATGTGTGTGTGTGGGGAGCGATATTGTAGCGGTTAGCGCGCTGCGCTATGAACCTGGCGACCCCGATTCGATTCCCGCTCACGGCCAACACCAGTGACGATTATCTGAACCAATCCTGGGCCTCCCCTAGGTCGACTCAGCCTCAAATGAGTACCTGGTGCGGTGTGTAAACATCGCCACTGGGGAGACAAAGGCGGTCGGGCGTGGAGCTGGCCACCCACCCCCTCGTGTACCGTTCCGGCCTTCATAGGTGCTCACTAACAGCACTTGCCCCTACAGTCTGTTAAGGCTATACAGGGGGATCTTTGTTGTGTGTAGGTGTGTGTGTGTAGGGAGCGGTGGTGTAGCGGTCAGCGCGCTGCACTACAAACCCAGTGACCCAAGTTCGATTCCCGCTCACGGCCAACAGCGGTGACGATTATCTGAACCGGTCCTGGGCCTCCCCTAGGTCGACTCAGCCTTAAATGAGTAACTCGCTCGGTATGTAAATGTCGCCACTGGGGAGACAAAGAAGGCCGGGCGTGGTGCTGGCCACCCACCGCCTCGTGAGCCGTGCCGGTCTTCATAGGTGCTCGCTAAGAGCACTTGCCCCAACAGTCTGTTAAAGGCTATATGGGAGATGTTTGTCTTTGTGTACATGTGTATAACGAAGAGCTGACAAAACAGCTATTGCCCGAGCAGTCGATCAGGCTACGGAGACTCTTTGTATTTGTGTGTGGAGCTGCAGCGACGTGGTAAGTGCACTGCACTAAGAAGCCAATTACCTGGGTTTGATTCCCAGCCAAGGATAACATCTGAACCAATCCTGGGATTCTCCTAAATCAACTCGGCCTTAACACGTGGCACATTTCTGGCACAAAGCTGCCACTCGAGAAAACCACCATCACGTCAGTATGAACATGAACAGTTCCATACAGCGAACAACATAATTAAAAGCAAGCTGTGGCTGTGAGTGTGCTGTTAACGATGACTCTCCATGCCAGAAAATTTTACAAAATCCATGTTTGATTAGAGCACATCCGCAGGCGAAAGACAACCCAACACATGCAGGAGAGTAAGCGGTGGGTCTGGGTTGAAACCCATCGCTCGAAGGGTCCATGGCTGGAGCCCAAGAACAACAGTGGAGTGGCGGCAGCCGAGGAGGTGTGGAACGCGTCCAAGAAGACCCTCGCCAAGGAGATGGAGCGGTGCAATCGGCCGGGTTGCCGCGTCGCAGGATCGCAAGGAGGTGGCGGCAGTGGTTCGGTCAGGCCTTCATCCAGCAGTGGATCGACGGGGACTGATAATGATGATGCTCATAATTCAAAATAAATATATATATTACATTCAATGATAATCATAAAAACACTAAGAGGAACTCCGATGGTATCTTCCTTGACAAGGACAGTGCGGACACCGCACGCGCACACCCTTCCTGAAGGGTCGCGGGCTTCCATTCACTTACATAACGATCCGTCAGGCCGCCGCCAACCCCTCCCTCCCCCCTCCCCTCCCTCCCCCCCCCCCCCCCCCCCCCTCCCCTTCCTCCCTCCCCTTCCTCCCTCCGCCCCCTCCCTCCCGTTCCTCCCTGAAACGTACCACACAGAATTCACTCACTGTCCGAGAGAGAGCGACAGACATGTACACATGTAAACAGTGGATTGACATGTTGACATGTACACATGTAGACATGTGCACGAGGGGCAAGGCGCCGGGATAGTAACGTGACGAGCGATAACGTGGAAATGGAGGAGCAGGAAATGACTGTGACGGTCCATGGAGTCAGGGAAGACGAGAAAAGTGCCAGGATGGCAAAGGGCGACCGAGCATCGAGTCCGTGCGGAATCGAAATTGCGTTTAACGAAGAGCAGACGAAGCAGCAGCAGCAGCACCACCACCACCAGTAACCTTGAGCATCACAACCAGCACCAACCACCACTGCAGATAAAAATCACCACCATTATCATTACAGCCAACACCAGCACCAGAATCAACACCAACCACATCATTGCCACCACCATTGCAACCACAAAGATCCCCCCATTTAGCCTGCTGTTGGCGAGGACCTATGAAGGCCGGCATGGCGCACCTATGAGTGGGTGGGTGGGTAGCCAGCACCACGCCTGGTTGCCTTCGTCTCCCTAGTGGCAAAGTTTAGACATCGCACCAAGTACTCAATTGAGGCCGACCTAAGTGAGGCCCAGCACCAGTTCAGATAATCATCGCCGGTGTTGGTGGCCTTGAGTGGGAATCGAACACGTGTCGCTGGGTTCGTAGCGCAGCGGCGCCAACCGCCACCGCACCAGCGTCCACCACCATCACCGCCACCCCGTGGCATCATTTTGCGGTGGGTCGCTAACGAGCCGCGAGCGAGCGATCCGAGCAAGTCGGGGCGTGCCGCCGCGGCCGCCGCTCTCCGCCACGCGCGTCACCGCGTTTCACGCGCTCCACGCCCGCAGTCCCGCGACGCCCCGATCGATGGCGACGACGAGGATATTTTTAGGCGAACGGTAAGAGTGCGACGGTTTGGTGGGGAGGGGGGCTCCGTGATCCCCCCCCCCCGCGCGCCATGCGGTGCCGTGCGGTGCCACGTGGTGCCGTGTTTTCCCAGTCTCTCTGGCAGCGAGACACTCCCATCACCTCCACCACCCGCTCTCCCGGCTACCGTCGTGACGTGCTTCCCCCACCCCTGCCCCCCCATATTTTAAAGCAAAAGCTGGGGGGGGGGGGTGCGTTTTATAATACTAGGAAGGCATCTCTCCATAGCAATGCATCACGACATTGGGGGACACCAAAGACCACCACCAGCTGCCCAAATTAATCTTCCAGCTGCCCGTATTAATCATTTCTCAATTTGCAAAGCAGCACGTTCGTCATAATCCTCTGGAAGACCGTGGTACTCCACAGCGATACCGCTTTCTCTCGCTCATAAGATCCCCCCCCCCCCCCCCGCCGAGGCCACTCTCGGAGATTTCTGTACCTTTATATTTTACCCCCATTGTTTCCCCGGATTATTGCATATTCCTGAATTTTTGCTTTTCCAAAGCTCGGTGTGCATCTCACGGCATCGTGGGGGATCTTAAAAATGAAGGCGAACGCTACTCAATGAATGAAAAATGTGTTCGCGAAGCAGTCCATCAACAGGCGGTCACTCCATTAAATTGCGTCCATACGCTCTCCCGCTCAGGTCACCCAGTTTCAAAAAAAATAAAAATAAAAATTGAAAATTTTAGGGAGATTTTTGTTTGTAGAAATTGTTTTGTTTGCTTATTTGGTGTTTAGGCCGTCGAGTTATGAGCCGAAATGTCGGCCAAACGCCATTCGAATAAATTAAGTAGTATCAGGGCAAGATGTATTATTCATTTATAACATTTTGACATTTTAGAAGTGGCTTGTGTGGCTCAAAAACGCAGAGCTAAACGGCCATCATTATCGTGAACGCTGCAATTTAGCCAAGGGAGTCCACGAGACTGCACTGTAAACCTAAATGGCGATATTTGAGAAACAATCAAAACGCGGGAGCAAAAAAGGCCACTCGAATAGATTCATGATTCCAAGTGTCCTGACGATTCATCAAACCACAAGGTTGGGGAGCGGAGGCGGGGCAGGGCTGGAGAGGCAGTGGGTGTGGCTATTGAGTGTACAGGCGGTGCAACTGCCCCGAGGAGGGGTGGGTAAAGTGGATACAGGAGGGGTCTCACGCTTCGTTCCCTTCAACGCCTTGCGGCAGGGTCCATGCAAAAGCAGGCAGCGGAGTGGAGGAGTGGATCTTAACGCATCTGGTTTAAAGTGCAAACATATTTCACCCGAATGGACTTTAACCTTTCGCATAGAGAGAACGTGGCGAGGCTGGTATTGATGGAACGCGGTGGGGCTTGCCACCCAGCTGCCTCTACATGACTGTTGTCGTTGTTATTCTCACGATGACATTTTTTTGTCTTTTCCTCCCTCGTGTTTTTTTTTCCCGACCGTTTAACACGTAGGATTTTGCGACCGATATTATCCACAATAAATGCTTTTTTTGGTTCAGATAGCGTAAATATAAATGCGTCGTTAAACCCGCCACAGCCAATGATTATGGTTTGTCAAATAAACAATACGTGCCAATTAGTTACTACTTCAGCACAACAATGTGTTGGAGAGTAAACCCACATTTACAATGTATGTTTTGCTGGTGATTTAAACCAGCTGTTTTTCGGTCTTAAATACCTTACTAATTGGCCTTGTTGTGCGGTAGCTGGTGTAAAGACACATTTACATTTAAGCAATCTCACCCAAAAAAAAATTCTAACGGTTTATTTCTGTTTAACACGTAGGTATTCACGACCAATATTATTTATAATCAACGTTTTTGGGCTAGATCGCGAATTTCCTGATGATGCTGGATGCAATTACCAGCTAAACGTCGTACTCAAAAGAGAGCAGTGTGGCCCTTCATATTCAAGCACGGTCAGCGGATGCGGATATCACAGAGCTACCTATCAAATTAAAGTGACCTCTGAACCCGCGCGGTATGGAGCGGCACTTTCCCACCCGGTATGTACACGAGGGCAATGTTCATCGCATGACGGTAAAACCAATATTTTGAATTCTCAGCGCTGGGAGTTTGCCAAATGAAGTTGTAGAACCGAATTTTATGCAATTTTTGTTGTTGTTGTTTCTGCAGTCATCGATGAGACCCATGAACTCACCGCACTTGAGAACCCGGCATACGTTGAAAGTTCAACGCTTATTTTACTTAACCAGGTGAGAACCCGAGAGACGGGGATGAGTCCTCACTTGCGAGCGCGGATCTGGGTCGCCAAATGTCGGTGGTGTCACAGGATGTCCTGGGGGCCTCTCCTAAGTCAGCTCAGCCTTAAATCAATAGCTGCTGTGCTGTGCGCTAAAACATCAGCAGGCACTGGAGAAAGACAACGGCGGAGAGGCCTGGCGCTAGCCATACCGATTATCAGGTTGTGTCGAGCTGCCCTTCTCATTGGTTGCTTGTTGACAGCCACTTTCCCCAATGGCCTACATGGCCTATAATGGGAAAGAGGGCGAGTGAGTGCGTGCGTGCGTGAGAATGTGTCAAGAATTTTCTTTGAATGTATGTGTGAGAGAGACACGGAGAGAAAATGAGGTGTGTCCGTAAGTGTGTATATGTGTGCGAGTATGCACCCGCATATGATTATCTGAACCGGTCACGGGCCTCCCCTAGGTCGACTCAGCCTCAAATGAGTACCTGGTGCAGTGTGTAAACAGGGAGACAAAGGCGGCCGGGCGTGGTGTTGGCAACCCACCCGCTCGAGTTCTGCGCCGGCCTTAATAGGTGCTCACTAACAGCACTTGCCCCAACAGTGTTTTCAGGCTATACGGGAGACGTTTGTCTTTGAGTACACATGCAAGTGGGTGTCTTTGAGGTGTACGCGTGTGCAGTTATGCGTCTACTATAACCGTGGGGGAGGGGTAAGTGCGGCGGTTAGGCGCGCTTGCGCGACGACCCCGGCAACCCGAGTTCGATTCCCGCTCACGAACAATAGGTGGGGAATATCTGAACCGGCCGTGGGTCTCCCCGAGTTCAACTCAGTGCGCCGTTCTTGCTTTTCGAAAGTGCTCACCAACGGCACCTGTCCCACGGGTTTGTGCGGCTATGGGGCAGATCTTTGTCCTCATCTTTGTCTGTGTGGCTTTTCTTGTACACGTGTACAGTGACCAGTACATTTCCTTTTCAATCTCTCAAAAGACAAAAAGAAAAGGACGCTGGCGGGACGCGCCTCTCTCCTGTGGGTTTGTGTG
>CM025675.2:6880817-6890937 GCA_014621495.2 Entosphenus tridentatus
TATTTTTATGACTTTATTATTTCCCTTCTACGTGACTTTACCGAAAGAACCAAGAAGATGAATCCCTGCAGTCACGAAAGCTTTAAATCGAAAAAGATTGGTGGATCACCGCTTCTTCGAGGGCAGTCGAGGAGGAGTGCAGCTATCGGACTAACTGCCATCCGTTTCTGTCTTGTACGGGGATCGAACGTTGCCTCCCTCCACACTCCCTTTCCCTGAGCGTTAAGGTGCAAAACCCCGTAGGCGCTGGCTCTGCCCAGCAGAATGCAGTACAGCAAAGTGTGGACTGACATCATCTATCCCTCCTGTATGGGATCGAGTGTTGCCCCCTCACGCACATGAGTTTTCTCCGGTTTCCTCCCACACGCATAAACACTCGTCGTTAATTGGCGTGGCAGGACCCTCTTGAAAAAGGGTCCTACAACTCAGGGTGGCTTTCCTGGATAAATAAATACATGCATCGTTGTTGTTATTATAGCTGAAACAAGAGCAAGTTGCTTAAATCCTCCCGCCACCTCTGTTCACCCAGCAGTACAAAAGTGCGGGGTAAAGTGTGGGTGCGCTCCCCGCTCCTTTTTAGAACGTTCATTGTGGCCAGCGGGAATCAAGCGTCCCGAAACAACCCATCAGAGGGGCTTCTCCGGAGCTCCCTCTAGCGGAGGGCCTTCTGCCAGCAGTGGCGTGAGAAAGCATTTGTAGTAACCGGCGACACGTCATGGTGCTCGAATTGCAAATGTTGTGGGTTTACACTCTCCAACACACCGGCGTGCTGAACTGGTCATGAATTGGCACGTTCTGTTTACGCGATTTAACCCAAAAAAAAACCTTTATGATGGATAATTTTGGTCACGGTAGCCTACGTGTTAAACTAACCTGAAACGGCATTGGAATTACAATTGTCAAGATTATTTATATTTTTTGGTTGTCAATGCGGTGTTATCAGCGGCTGTGATGAACACCTGAGCGACAGGTGACAGAAAATGACATTTAAAGACAAAACATGTAGCAGGAGTAAAATCGCAGAGGCAGAGGAGTGTGGTTACAATAACGAGCCCGCTCTTCCGGTTTCAACGCGGTCCCCCCGTGGCGTACGGTGACATTACCTGTCCAACTTTTCACCCAACTCACTCAGACAGCCACCAACCGCACATCGAGTGACTTAGGCAACCACCCACCCAACCACACACACAAGAACCTAGCTAACCATCAACTCAGCCAATCACCCACTCAACCGTACAACAACCGACACACTCGACCGCGCACATACTTGACTACACGCCCACCTACCCAACCAAACAAAGACAAAGATCCCCCAAATAGTCTTAACCGACTGTTGGGGCAGGTGCTGTTAGCGAGCACCTATTAAGGCCGGCATCGCACACGAGAGGGTCTATGGCCAGCACCATGCCCAGCTGCCTTCGCCTCCGACATGCGGATGTTTAAACGCCGTTCCAGGTACTCATTTAAGGCTGAGTCGACTTAAGAAGAGGGGAGGGGGGGGGGGCCCAGGACCAGCTCAGGTAATCGCCACTGGTGTTGACTGTGAGCAGGAATCGAACTAGGCTCATCGGGATTGTGGTGCAATGTGCTAACCACTACACTACCGATACCAAACCACACACTCACTCAACCACACACACACAGCCACCACACACCCGACTGCAATCACACACCCCATTGCAATGACACAAACTAAATTACTATCATGCATTGGAGCACAATTACAATAGAATTACAATAGAGGAACGTTCATTATTTTAATACAAGAACCTAATTTTCTTCTTGTCTCATTTGTACTGCATGCCTTGCGTGTTGTTTGTTCATCTTGTTCCATTCCACTAGAGCCCGGAGTTAACATTTGCGTTCTTATAAACACGCGACTTGATGCGCGTATAATGAGCATAAACACGGACACTAAGAGGAAGCTGGGTGGCACAGAGGTCAGAGGCACGGAGACTGCATCTCAGAATACCTGGGTTTGAATCCAGGTGATAGCAGCCCCCGTGATTTAAACTGAATTCTCAAAGTATGACGAGTTGATGGTCTCAGTCTCATCACCAATGACTGCACGCACAAACAAAAAAACATCGTGTTAAGTTTGTTTTGTCACTTAATGTTGCTGAACTCCAGCACTGAGACTGAAACATTTTGGTTTGATTGATGATACAAATGAATGAATTTACTTATTTATCCAGGAAAGCCACACTGAATTGTCGGACTCTTTTTCAAGCTTGTCCTGCTGCTGTGGTGACGAGATGTTAACTACCTCGCCGGGTATGCAGGAGGTCGTGAGTTCGATCCCGACCCTGACGCCTGCTGTATATTCGGGGTTTGCATGTCTCTCCCCCTGTGGTCACGTGGACTTTTCTCTGGGTCCTCCAGTTTTTCCCCCCACATTTAGAATCAACATGCGCTTAGGGTATTTTGCTGCTATACATTTTCACGTGATAAACCACTTCTTTGAGCTTCTGAAAAAGAGCTATACAGCTCAGTGGGCCTTACCTGGTAAATTTCATTTTTTTAAAGTCAAATTAGTTTTTTTTAAAGATGTTTTCAGCCAATTAATGATGACGAGTCGTGTTTATTTATTCACGTGTGGGAGGAAACCGGAGCACCCGGAGAAAGCCCACAAACGCGAGGGCACGGCAACACTCCATTACCGTACAGATGGAAAAAGATGGAGATTTAGTCAGCTTGCTGTACCGCCTTCTCCTTACTAGCCAGAGAATGGCACTTCCTCGTCTGCCCAAGGGTAGAAGGGACTTTCACGGACATATGTGCGGTGATCCACCAACCCTTGCTGCTGCCTTCACACAAGCGCTCGATTACAGGCGGGCACGTGCGTAGCCACCACCGCCCAAGCGTGCGACCAACATTATTTTAAGGTCACGTGAAAGGTGTGGCCCTCGTGTGTTTGATCAGTCTTCGGAAGGAGTTGTGTGATCTCGCCTGCCAGGGCTGCTCTCTCTCAGGCACTGCCGGCTCAAGACTTTCAAACGGAAAATTAATCTGACGACGTGATCCCGATAAACACAAAAATTTAACACGAATGCAGAAAAATATCCAATTCAATAAAAAAAAATATACGACAAATCCATGTTAATTGACTTACAAATCCTAGCAAGTACAACGTCTCACAAAATACCAGAGCATGCCCAAGTACGAATGGTTCCTCTCACCTTGGGCTATCTCCTGGTCCTTCCAAAAAAGCGAAGTCAAAAGTGCCAATGTTTTCCTTCACAAGATGTTTGCTAGGGGAAGCAGCAGCAGCGCAGCTGCAGCACATTAGCCAGGGGCATAGCGAATGAATGAGTGTGCAGGCAGTGTAACTGCACCGGAACGCACAGGCTGCAGGGGGGCCCAGGCATCAGGATTTCTCATTGGCCAAGGTTCCTGTGCCAATTGCGCTAAGCCCCAGGTCGGAAAACCATGATAACAAGAGACATTTTTTCCCCGAATTCGGTAACAAAAAAACAAAAACCCTCAATATTTCAAGAGCCGCCAATGCACGCGAATGCGCGATGGTGGTCATTTCACAAACAACGTCACGAAGCAGTCCTGAAAGAGCCGCGTGCGGCTCCGGTGCAGCAGGTTGCCGACCCCTTGCGCTAAGCCAATGGCATCAGGCGAGCACCCATGGCAGCAGCGACGGTAGCGGCGGCAGCGGCAGTGGCGGCGGCAGCGGCAGTGGCAGCGGTAGCGGCGGCGGACGTAGCAGCAGCAGTAGCAGCAGTAGCGGCAGTAGCGGCAGTAGCGGCAGTAGCGGCAGTAGCGGCAGTAGCAGCAGCGGCAATAGCGGCAGTAGCAGCAGCAGCGGCAGTAGCACCAGGGGCGGCAGTAGCAGTAGCGGCGGCAGTAGCAGCAGCGGCGGCAGTAGCAGCAGCAGCAGTTGCAGCAGCAGCAGCAGCAGCTTCTCGAAGCAACTTTCATCGCCCCTCGAAAATCGTTGCAAGCGCCGTTGGCGCTTCGCTTGGAGAAAAACGTGCGACCGCATTTCTTCCTTTCCCTCGCTGTGAGCATTACGTCACCTTCACAAGGCAGGGGACGGCCTTTGGCTGCAAGAGTTTCAAAAAGCGCTCGCGAGCAGTAACAATACGGCTTTCGGTCTCCGTCGACATTCCCCGCGCCAGCAATAACAAAATAGCGCGACGTGGCCGCGTGGGGCTCAAGTGGATTCATAATGGCGAGGTCAGCGACAGCTCGGACCGCACAGCCTGAGACCCTGGGTCAAAAATCGAGGAGTTTCGCCTGCCCACCTGTGTTTACGCTGGGTTCTCAAAGAGGGTTGAGTGATGAGTTGGTCCACTTGCCAACGATGTACACAGAGACTCAAGAGAGGCTCAGATAGAGACCCATATACTCGCGTACATAGAGACCCGTATACCTACATAGAGGTCCGTGCGCTCACATAGAGGATCACAGGCTCACATAGAGAATAACACTTATTATATAGACATATAAATGTACAGAACACAAAGATCCCAATATAGCCTTTAACAAACTGTTGCGCAAGCACTGTTCGCGAGCAGCTATGAAGGCCGGCACGGCACACGAAGGGGGTGGGCGGCCAGCACCATGCCCGTCCGCCTTTGTCTTCCTCGTGGCGATGTTTACTACACAACACTGCACCACGTACTGGCTTAAGACCGAGTCGACCTATAGGCTTACACAGACACCCAGAGTCACACAGCCTGATCGCGAGGAAACCGGGTTCTCTGGTTTGGCGAGTTGATGGCCTCAGTCTGGTCATCAATGACCGCACAGAGAGAAACATATTTCTATATTTGGTTTGGCATTTGGCAAAGTTCCAGTTGTGAGGATGACAATATTGCTTTGCCAAATGGAAAAAAAAAACTCTTAGCAGGGCATGTGGGAAGGCACAGCACCACCTTAGTGTGGATAAGGGGGAACCTGACGAGGGGTAACCTGATAAGGGGTAACCTCAATTCAGATGTAGTTGTGTAACAGCATCATCAAGGGCACTCTCTCACACAATGTGGTGCACTGCTCAGCCGACAGAATGAGTCGCGTGATAACCACGATGCCCAATGCAGCAGCGCAAGTGAAACCAAAACGTAAAAATAAATCACACTTTTAAACTGTTAAAAATGTTTGTGATGTTACCAGGTAAGGCCCACTGAGCTATATAACTCGTTTTCAGAAGCAACCTAGCCACAAATGATAGCTCAACGAAGTGGCTTAACGTGTGGAAATGTATTGCAGCCAAATACTATAAACACACGTTGATTCTAACTGTAGAGGGAAAAACAGGAGGACCCGAATAAAAATCCACGCGATCACGAGGAGAGAGAGAGACATGCAAACTCCAAATATTTAGCAGCAGGCGTCAGGGTCGGGATCGGAACCCACGAACCTCCTGTATACCAGGCGAGACAGTTAACATTAAGAATTGGGCAAGATATAAGTCTGTCCCATGCGACGTCTTATTTTAGAACAAAGCCGGAACAATAAACGCAACAGCCAGGCGGAATGAGCACGTGGCCCGCATTTCATTCATTTCCCCAGCAAGTCCTTTTATAGTCAAACTGCCACGCATTTCTTTTCACATCCCAACGGACTCAAAAATTAAGCACGTTCCGACCGAGGGGTTTGGGTTTTTTTTTCTTTGCACAGGAATGTTGTTTGTGTTTGAATTTTTTTTTTTGCGGGATAAAACTTACAATCGTTGCTGCCTCGTGCCAGCCGGCGCAACGCGGCTTAGGCAATGTACAACACGACTTAAAAAAAAAAACTCGTTATTATTCCAAATTAGCTTACGGCGTGTGATCAGCGCGGCGCGTTCGGACTCGTAATGGTGCACAATAACAAATGTTCAATTAAAACACGCGCCGATTTTTTTTGCAGCGATACGATGCTCCACCCTCGATTCGTGGCGATCGATTCTCCACGCTCCCAACATGATTTGGCGTTTGGCTACGTACGGCGCGAAAGAAGTTCAGCGTACATACGAACACACTTTCTGCTCATCCTTGTCTTTTTGTGTAATCGGTGAACAAGCACCACCTCACCCCCCTACCTCACTTCCTCCTCCCCTCTCCGCCGAGCAAGTGGTAAATATTGAGGGGTCGTATTTAAACTCACAGTGGCTTCAGTTGAAGGCAAACGAATGCATGTATGTATGTAGAACTTCTTTCGCACCGTACGTAGCCAACCGTGCTAATTGGAGGTATGAATAACACCCAAGGAGGCGTGATCCTGAATCTAGCAAACTTGCATTCGAAGTGAGTGGCACCGACATGTATATTACCTGCTGTGGCCATATGGATCACAAACACTGACAAAGAAAATGGAACAAAAGCTGCAATGAATAACGGAGAGGTGCATGCTGGGAATACACGCCGGAGTTGGAATCCCCTGTCGGGTTGCCGACTTGGCCAGGAATCAAACTCAGGTTACTCGGTTCATAGCGCAACGCGCTAACTACCATGCCACCACTCTGCACATAGCGTCCCACACTGACCGACAATGGAGGTTGTAGGTCTATAGTATAGAGCGAGACACAAAGAGACACAGATACAAAAATGGATAGAGAGAATTGGGTATGAAAACCCCATCCAGCAGTGGGTAGATCATGGCTGATGATGATGATAGAATTTGGAGCACTGATGATTTACTATGCACATGGTGCACACGTTTAAAGAAAGCAATGGCCATGGTAATGTGGAACTTCCATCAGCGGGTTTGGACGAGCCACAGAATGACGGGGATGGGAAGTACCAAAGAAAAGAACAATACAAACAACGCAGTAAGAACAGTACGGACCAAAAATAATTATTCTTGAATTTAATCGAATTCAGAAAGATTTTTCTACATTTGTAATTTTGGCAAATTCATATTTATGGCTTTGCATGGGAGGAAAGCAGAGAACAGTATCCGGAGAAAACCCACTACACACAATCAAATGTCTGTTCATGAGGGCTCACGAACCCACTTTCTGTACTGCCATCTACAAGCCACCTCATAGGTGATCCATTGACCCTTGGCAACAACGCAATGGATCAAAGCCAAGTGGAACAAAGCACCACGGGGTGGAGTGGCAAAAACCACACTTAGCCCATTTTTGTCTCCCCACTATTGGTGTTTGTACACCGCACCAGTTACTCGTATCAGGTTGAGTCAATCTAGAAGCAGCCCAAGACCAGTTCAGATATCACTCGTAACTCATTGATGATAGCCGTGGCCAGAAATCAAACCCAGATTGCCCGGTTTGCTGCTCCACCACTCCCCATTTATATACCCATAACATTTACATACACAAAGACAAAGATCACCCTTATAGCCTCAACAGACTCTAGTGCTGTTAATGATGACCTATGAAGGTCGGCATGGCACACGGGGGGGGTGGGCGGCCAGCACCACGCCCGGCTGCCTTTGTCTCCCTAGTGGCGATGTTTACACACCGCACCAGGTACTCGTTTGAGGTCGAGTCCACCTAGAGGAGGCCCAGGACCCATTCTGATAATGGCTACCACTGGTGTTGGTCGTGAGTGGGAATCAAACTCGGGTTGCCGGGTTTGTAGTGCCGCACGCTAACCACTGCACTACAGCTCACCATGCAAACACACCAGGGACGTGCGGTCAGGGGAGGCAGAGCCTCACCTGCCATACTCCAATGAAAATAGCTGTTATGAAAAGAAGAATTAAAAAATATAAATATTAAGATTTCTCCACTGATTTGTATTATAAATGTCATTTATGTACGATTCCAATCATTTTTATAGTCAAAAATCACCAAATTTGCGGAGCTCCGCTACAAATACAGGAAGAGACAAGAGGTGAGGCAGCGACGAGCTCAGCCTCCCCTCTGATTGCGCAACCCCTCAGTAACCGGATGGAGCGCGGGCAATAAGCGCGTGCCTGTGACTGTCTCAGTATGTCACCAATGTAATGTTTGTAGACCCCTTAATTTCATGTCTTCGCCTTCCATACTCCAGGTAACTATTTCAAGTATTGTATAAAGATATTTAAGCTCGCTGGTCTCGTCATGAAACTGCAATGAAAAAGCACCAGGGGAGGCAGCTATCACATCTGCCTCACTGAGGGGGGCGTGTCTAACACGTCCTAGAGTGAGGACACGCCCCCCTCAGTGTGTGAATCTGGCTCTGACACCCAGCCATTGACCTCACCACACATCACTGAAACACACACGCTTCTGTTATTCATCACGCTGCTCCAGTTAGGCGATAGCTAATCGATTTACGTAATCTAAAATCGAGAGACAACTTCTCAAATGTCTGCACTTAATTCTTGAGATAATCAATTCCAGTGGATCAGACATTCGAAACTAGAAATCCACTGAACAAAACCACACTTTTTACACAGTGCTCTCATACCGAGCCCCTTTGCCGCCACCAGTTCCACTCCGCTGCCTTCTTTCACCTCAACACAAAACCCATTTATTTACCCACAAAATCCTCAAAGAAGTACCAGAGACTCTTCTTTCATGTAGATCCTGCGTTGGCATGTTTGGTCATTTTAATAACGAGTCTGTACTATAAACTAAACTATTTTTTATTTTACCAGGTAAGGCCCACTGAGCGATACAGCTCTTTTTCAGATGTGACCTGGCTGTCACAAAGTGGCTTATCACGTGCAAATTTAGAGCAACCAAATACTCTAAACGCGTGACGTTGATTCTCAATGTGGTGGCTAAAACCGGAGGACCCGGAGAAAAATCCACGCAACCACGTGCAGAACATGCAAACTCCAATTATACAGCAGGCGTCAGAGTCGGGATCGAACCCACGATCCCTCCTGCATACCAGGCGAGGTAGTTAACATCTCGCTACCACGGCGCCTCTTCCTGTATGTTGGACGATTACCAAAATCACCGGGCATGTGCCTCAACTCGCACCTCCAATTAGCACGGTTGGCTACGTGCGGTCAGTTATAGGCAGCTAAAGCAGCAGGGTTGTTGAACCTGGAGTGTCTGGCTGAGTGACCATCCTAATTGGCCGCCATCGGGCAGCACAGCAAATCGACGGTTGTACTATAAGGTACTATACTGCCATGTTCCCCGCCTGTACAAAAAAAATCTCAATGACGAGCGTGGTGAAGTATGGCCAAATAACCCCTCCTCCCACAAAACTAACCAACGCGTGGGTCAACCCTCACATGTTACAGCGGCGGAATGAATGCCTAACTATCAACCCCTTATCAGTGCCCTACCTTATGAGACAAATTCAGACCTTATCGGTCACCCCGTGCCCCTTATGAATCTCAACATTCATCCTACAAAGTCCCATCGCAAGGAGAGAAACACAAACAGAGGGACACACAAAAAATGTGTTTGACCGTAACTTAAAACGACTGCACGCCGCGTATGGACCCGAAAACTCAATTTCCCTGCACAAGAATACGGGGCTTAAACCGTGTGGGTTAACAGCAACGTGAATGGCAAAGAGGCCGAGCGTGTGGCCGCGCCACGTGTGCGAGTACAACGGCAACCGCAGTACCCGGAGAAACCCTCCAAAGTCGTACGAAGAGGAAGATGCAGCAGAGTAGCACCAACACATCCGTGGAGAAAAGTGCCGACAGAAAGGCGAGCGACGTCGTTCGTCGCCGATTCATATCGTTTACAATCACGATAGCACGGTGACGTTACGCGATGAGTCCCGAGTGAAGAATCGACTGCCTTCGATGCGGGTGCAGTACTGTCAAGGTGTGTGCATCGTGTCAGATGGCCCAGGCTGTCGGAACGGAGGCAGGGCACATGAGGCAGTACAACAAACAAGGCAGTACAGATGAGACGGAAGAAAGGCGGCCCTGCAGAACAAACGGCAGACAACATGCAGAGTACAGAGAGCACAGACTGGACAGCCAAGCAGAGGCAGAAAGAGCGGTGCAGAAAAATAAGAGTACAAATGATAAAATGGACAGTACAGACAAGACAGTACTGACAATATGGTAATATAGGAGAAGGCGGTGAGGGAAAGAGACAGTAAGAGACACGGCAGTACAGACAAGACATTATAAACTATGAAGGCAGCACAGTATATACTCTGACAGTACAGACGATAAGATTATAAAATGAAGACAGTACAGCCAATAGAGTTTACACTGTGAAGACTGTACAGCCAATAGTGTTTACACTGTGAAG
>CM025675.2:6966755-6986633 GCA_014621495.2 Entosphenus tridentatus
AAAAATCTGCTCGGCTGACTGCCAAGTGCTCTGGGGATGTCGGTGAAACGAGGAGGTTCGTGAACCAATCTGTGCAGACTATGTTGAATGCTATGTCCTCGTGTGCATGGTGGGTTTGTTTGGAGAGCATCTCGATTTCCACTCGTATGACAAACCCACGAGAAAGGATTCGGCCAAACATCTAAATACAGGACCCTTTGGAAAATGTGTTCTGTCGGTCAGGCTTTGCTGAATAAATGACTTCACGGGATAAAAGCTGAAAAGTGTGCAAAGAAGCGAACAGAGATGCTAACACAGATCATGGGAAAAATGCGAATCATATTGACTGTTAAGGAAAATCGGCTTAGGCAGGAAACATTGCTTTAAAGGGAAGCCCCTTTCGAATCCTGCCAGTCCATGCACCAGTTTCTCAGAATTAACCGCTCTGGATTGCCTCTGTCCAAACATCCAGAGATGAAGTACTGCGGGGGTTGGAGAGGCATCTCGCCTGGCGGTGGTGGCTCTGCACGTGGCCTGTAATCCCGCACGGTGGAGGCAATGAGTGTCTGTGGATCACACATGTTGTGAAACTCCCTTCTCGTGGGTGCCATACCTTGGATTGCCAGAAGGCTGTACAGCGAATGTGGACTCCTATCTGTATTGGATGTATTTTTTCCCGCCTCGCACGCGTGGCTTCATAGGTTGAAATTATTATCTTCTTGTTTGGACATCAGGTCGAAAAAAAAAAATCCCAACCGCCACAATAAATTTTCGTAACGCAAATTTGATGCTTAAACGATCGGTCAAAATTGCTTTTCTTGCCCGCTCTCAAAATTATACACCACACTCCGTTCGGCGGCGAACAATTAATTCACTGCAATGTTTTCACCGGCCATTACTCAACGTATTGAGCCACGCCGTTCGAACACGTGGCAATTTGTAAACACTGATCACGCAGTGATGGCCTTAATAAAACGTGTAACTATTATCAATCGGTAGGGGAAGAGAGAGAGAGAAACAAATGTCTGCTTGATTTTTTTAATGAACCTCTTATGTTGAGTCGCCTCGTCCACTTCATGTTGGCTGTACGTGGATTAAACCGTCCATTGCGTCACTACCAAACCATGTACAGACGAAAAGGCTCAGACATGGCCATTGAGCCTTTGTTTTTAAAAGCCAATCGGATGAATTCCTCCTATACCCCAGTCCCTTAAATTTCCTCTCTTCATTTGATAATGGACATGTAGTTCAAATCCACCGCCGAACGATAGCCTCCACATGGCCTGCGTGTCTTCGGGATTATTTGACCATCATACTTCATTCACTACGCCGGTCTATGTGGGTTGAAGGCAGGGGGGGCATAGACGAGGCATAGACGTACAGGACAATGGTTTTTGCAGCACTGCTCTCCGATGCCCACAACGGCAGCATTGCAATCCAATACCCAACAAACTCAAGACAAGGCTTGCCATGTTTATGGACATTCCAATCGGCACTGCCTTTTGGGAAAAATATGCGAGTAGGCCTGAAACAAATCACCTGCTCGATTGATTTGGGTGAATTGTCTCAAATCGATTGTGTACGGCAGCAGCGAAAAAGTCCGCAAATAAGCGAGGAAGGCCATGCTTGGAATTCGACTGGGAGACAGAAGAGGGAACGTGGATCAAAGAACACAAGCTGGAGACTTTAACGATTACGAATGACCTTTCAACCTTGGTTCCATTAAACAATTCTATCAATCTACTGGGTAGGTTTGTTGCGATTGCGTTTTTGGGTTTGCACCGCGTGCTGTTCGGCACGATGTATGACATTTCGCTCCACGTGCTGGCTGCTTCCTCAATCGGGAACCAAATTCCTTCTTCGGTGCCTGAATAAGCTCCCAAGACGTGGGGCGAAACCGTCGGACATCGTGTAAAAAATACACGCGTCGCAAGCTGAAAACGCATCGACGCACTACGCAAGTCTGTCTGTAAATATTATAACACAATGGATTCACCTCCTGCATATGGCAAGGCTAAACATTGTGCCTGCGATCCACTGTGAATGCAGAGGGGGTTTTGTGCGGGGAGAGGGGGGGTGTAGGAGGTCAGGGGGTCAACATCTGCCTCGCATCTGTCGTGATAGATGATCATCATGAGTGGACAACATTAAACAGGCGTTGTGCGGATTTTAGCAATTTCTTTTTCTGGCTGCACGCGCGGCTCGTCGGGGACAAAGCGCACGCAATTAAAACAAAAATCTGGCCCCTCGAAATAAATCACAATTGACACTTTCGTTTGTGGAAAAAAAATGTATTTATACGTAAAAAGAAAGCTATTTCCGTTAAAAACAATCACGCGATAGGGCACTCTATCAATACGCTCGCACGCACGTGGCGTGTTCTACGCACGCAATTTTATCAGAAGGACATCGGACATCCTCGGAAGCACCTCCTCGCCACAGACGCCATTCTCTTCACGGAGCGCCGACGATATGCGCTAGGGAAACGCAACTCCAAATTTAAACGTCTTTGCAGATGCGTACCCAAGGTGTCTGCCACGGGCTGACTTCAGTTTGATGCCGTGCTAAGGACAACGACTCTTGACGTTTTAGTCAAGTGTGACAATGGAACTTTGTTACCATCACTTTCAAATCACTCCCTTACATTGTAACACATCAATTGGGCGATGTTAAACTATTGCACCGCACCAGACGGATATATTTTTGTCATACCGTAGTGATGCATTTTTCCAAATACATTCAAACTGTGTTACTGGCAAAATTTCCATTTGCAACTCCGCAGCGAGCAGCAGAGGCGTCAGTGTGTCAACAACAAGGCCCCCGAAAGATGAAGTCACAGAATTGTCAAGTCCCTCGAGGCCTCTGAGTGTTCATTACACGGCAATACAACTCCACGTTTATGGCACGACAGTTAAAATCAATTAATTTGCAGTGGGAATAAGCCAAATTAAGTGGAAAACAACATTTAACACGATCCATTTTTTGCGTGCAGGCGTTGGCGACCAGTCCAACTCGCTCCGCTTAAAACACCCAAGTTTGATCACAGGCGGCTGAAATCCAGATTCGAACCATGGACCTCCGTTCTCTCACCCGAGCCACCCGACAACCACCGGGAAGTGATTTAAAAATATATATATTCTAATTCACAAAGCTTAAAACTTGTGTCGGACAGTGTGGGAAACAAACCGCTTAGGTTTGTAGCTCCAAGGCAAAAGCTGTTTGTTTCTGGAATCAGACTTCATTCAAACGGAACAGAAATCAACTGTTTGTGCACTTTCATTTTGCACTGCCATGTGCAACACAAAGGTGACCAAACAAAAACACTGCGAGGCTGTTGGCAGTGATTGCACAAGTGACAAAAACTCAACACATTCGTAAAAAATAATATATAGCTAACGTCCCATGCAAATGCCCTGCTTTTTCATTGCCCAAAACGTCACCTATTATTATCATTTCCTCTTTCGGGCGGTGCTATTGACGAACGCATTGAGTTTTTGTTGTTTGTAGAAAAACGAGCGCGGCGTTACTTGGTCCGCGGATATCTAATGGCCCGCAGCAGTGAACTTTGCAACTTCCTATATCCTGTTTTGCCAAAAAGGGTGTTCCTGAGCACGGCATACTTGCGTGCGCAAACACTTTAGTTTTTGCCCAGTGATTAATAGTTGCCGTGCGAGCTGCATTAGTCGAATTAAGCGCATCGGGCAGGTGTGTGCGCGCAAGGTGAGATTTTGACGGGTGAAGCTACAAGGTCACTGTAAAACTCCCATCGTATCCAACTTTCACTGGCCCCGAGGACTCCAGCGCAGCCAGCTGCAATCTGCTAGCTTCCAAAGATCTCCCCCGCTGCTTGTGGCGAACTGCTGATGCACCCACATAGCCGTACAAACACTGCGTTGTTACGAGCATCAAAGCTTAAAAAATCAGGACCGTTGGCTTTGATGGAGGTTCAGGTCTGGCTCTTTACGCACTGGACAGCGACGTTATAACGTCGGTGCTTTATGCCAGGATCAATTTCGCAATTTGGTGGAGTACCTTGCAAGCTCAGAATGGAACTTGGCAGGATAGCACTGAAGACACAATGGGGGGGAAGTGGAGGTGGCGATGGATGGGACACGTGTGCAGGACAGAGGAGCAATGACACCTGGGGGGAGGGGGGTCCATGACCACGGTAGAATCGTACAACCGACAGTGACGACGACTGTTAAGAAGCCACTGCAGGGCAAGGCGAACACACGTAGCTGGATGCTTGTCGACGAGTCCGTAAGGGGGATGTCCGATGTCGATGTTCCAAAAAAACTGCGGGATTAAGCGGAAAGAAGGTGCCAGTGGCATCAACAGCATCTTCCCCGACGACCTCTTGACCTTAATCTAAGATCGGTATTTCGAGGTGCTTTCTCACGCGTCCCACGTGAAACCGCTGCCAAGCACACGAGACACAGAGAAAATAGAAACCACAGTCTGGTCCATTCTGCGATGAGGAGAGGCGATATTTTACAATCCCAGGCGGACGGCCAAGTGCAGAGATAAAGAGAAGGTTTTCCCTTCTCTCGTACCCCTTGCTGCGCTATCGGATGGAGATGCTGATGATGGTGACGTCCTCGTACGGCTTGTCCGTCTTGGGGTTGGTCTTGACGTTGGAGATCTTCTGCACGACCTCCATGCCCTTGGTGACCCTCCCAAACACCGTGTGCTTGTTGTCCAACCACGGCTGTAACGAGGGGGGATGCATAATGATGCGCAGACACAACGCGCGCGCGCACACACAGACAAATGAGGTCAAAGGAGCAAGGTTAAAAAACAAATGAGTCTTGTCTTGCAGATGCACACGCATTAGACGTGTAATGCTACATTGATTAAAATTTATTATACCGCTCATGACAAATGTGTCCAATCGTGCGTACGAGAATAAATTATTTATAATATATGTAAATTATATGCAAATACTTTGGGACTGTTACATTTCGAATAATGTCCAAATAGTAAATGACAGAAAAAATACAAAATAAAAATTAAGACCACGAAAGAGAAACAATCGATTCTTTAATCGAATCGCAGCCTCAATAATTGCAATTTAACAGTCGCTAAATTCCATCTTTGATCAATAAAAGATATCGGTTTGACTACCATGCGATGAGCGTTACTCTCTTTGACTGGGCATGCGGGAAACTGCCGCAGCCTATTGTGTGGATAAGGGGTCTATTTTAAAAGGGATCTCAAAAGTACTGTAGTTCTGCGAATATCCGCTTCCGTGTACCATTCTCCAGCACAGCGAATTTTGCACTTCTCTGCGAGAGATGCGAATGGATACTCCATCTCGGGACACGACACCCGACGGTACAAATCGAGATCACTATTCGGTTCGAACCGTGGGCACGACGGTGATGAAGAACTGCGAGCCGTTGGTGGCCGGCCCGGCGTTGGCCAGGCTCAGGGTGTAGGGGCGGTCGTGCCGCAGGGTGTGGTGGAACTCGTCCTCAAACTCGGTGCCCCAGATGCTCTCTCCACCCATGCCGGTGCCCGTCGGGTCGCCCGTCTGCACCATGAAGCCCTGCAAAGGTACAACCAGCACCGCAAAACGCGCGCAGATGTACGTGGGTCACCCGTGCACAGTGAGGCAAACACACGCGCGCGCAAGCATGTACACGCAAGGACGCGCACACGCAGAGATACGCACATAAACGTGCACAGATTAATATGCGTATACACCCAGTGGACACACACACGGCACAAATACACACAGAACACACACGGCACAAATACACACAGAACACACACAGAACACACACACACAGTACACATATACAGTATGCAGGACCACAGTCCAATATAAAGATTATCCTGTTAGTGAGCACCTATGAAGGGCGGTACTGTACGAGAGGTTGATGTGGCCAGGACCACCCCGTCATTCGTCTTTGTCTCCCAAGTGCTGATGTTGACAGACCGCACGTGGTACTCACTCAATGGCGAGTCGACTGAGGTTACACCAAGAATGATTTCTGATACCGCTTGTCACGGATTCATGTACGTTGAACTTCTTTCTAACCGTACGTAGCCAACCGTGCTCATCGGAGGTAGCGGGGTTCATAGCAAAATGCGCAAATCACTGCACCACCGGTCCCCACCCGAACACGCAAATGAGATTCATAGCTTAGCGTGACAAAGTATAATTGTGCTATCCATTCACTTGACAGGCGTCAATTGAATGGACAACACATTCTTTTCTAAAAAAGTCGTCCTTTGTTATTAAAATGCCTCAAGCAATATCGCTTTAATAATATATATATAAAAAAACAGATGAAATAATGATGTCTAAATATAATCATGAAACAAACAAACTGAAAAAAAACACACATTCCCCCCCCTAAAAAAAACACAAGAGAAAATAAAAAATGAAACATCATGTTCAGCTTGAGCGCCCACGGAGGAATAATTAGACGAGCAGAATTGTTGTCACTCGAACCTTCAGATGGTAGAGCCAAGGGGAGGGGGAGAGGAGGAGGGGGGGCAGTTACAATCTGTCCAAAGAGAGAGCGAGGACAGATTGTTAAAGGAAGTGGTGGGGGGGGGGGGGGGTGATCGGCAGCAGGGAAGGGATGAAACATTTGCATTGGGAACTTTAAATGTCACGATTCCTTCGTGAATTGAAAATTCAAGGCACGAGCCACAGGAATTTGACTGTGGCTGTGCAACCCAAACTACGGACCGTAGAGTAAGCCCACCGTGGCCTGCGCTCCTTCAACGGAGGACGAACAGCACAACGACACAAACTCTCTCTCCTAAAGCCCTCTCGTCGTGGATGAGCAGACCTCGACACTGGCACCGAGCTCATAAACATATTGCCGTGCGCCAGAATAGAATGCGACGTTTCATCGACGCACCACTACATGCATAAAAAAAAAAGTCATTGTCAAATTGCCCTCCAATATTCCACAGTAAACAGAATACAATGTGGATTTATATAGCAACCCATCTCTCAATACGCTGGACACAAACAGTGTGCATGTTTATTTTGCAGAGTGAGGCAGTTAGTAATGGCCACAGAAACAAAGTAAACTTGAAGAAAGGAAGGGAGTTGCAGGCAGTGGGGCAGAAGAATAATAATCGTGATTCGATGTTGCGTGCTACTAGCGACAGGAGGGGTCTCATGAATCCATTACATACAACCACGTCATCATTGTCCACGATCAATCCACTGCTGGATGACGGTGCACCAACAAATACAAACACACTCACGTTCTCGCTCCAATCGCACGCAGGCACGCACACACACACAGTGGCGGCGGTGGATGCGACACCCACCTTGATAACGCGATGGAAAATGTGCCCGTTGTAGTAGCCGCTCTTGCTGTGCACGCAGAAATTCTCCACAGCCTTGGGGCACCTGGCAGACGTGGCAACGCGCGCACGCAGGAAGATAGATCTAATTCTAGATTTGAAGCTTTCGTGACTGCAAGGATTCATATTTAGGTTTTTTCGGTAAAGTCACGTAGGTAAATTTTTTATAAAATTAATAAAAGTGCTGTGACGGTTCCACCTGAATACGGAGGCTTGTGTTGCCTCCGAAACCTCGTGATTTTAATTTTATTTTAATTTGACTTTCATAAAAAAATTATCTACGTGACTTTACCGAAAAAAACCTAGGAATAAGATAGATCTACATCTCAAGGGCCTTCTGGTTTAGACAGCGAAGAGACAGCACACTGGCGGGACCCATCCTCTCCTTCAATTGCTCAGCTACTGCAGCACAAGCTAACAAAGGCCATCCGGGGCTTCCTGTTATATGATGTTACGCATCAGCGCCACAGGGAGATCTTGGCAACGACCACTGCGCAATAAGGCATGCTTTGTTGGATTGTGCACATGTTATCGATTGCATAAGATCTCCAAAACAGGGGCTACGTGGCTGTTAGAAGATCAAAGTACAACAACTAGGTTCCTGACCGACCTGCACGGATGAATTATTCAACGTTATCGTCTTTTATGGAATGAAGTTTATTCCGTTACTCAGATAGGGGACCAGGCAAAAGCGTCAGAGGCGAGGCTAGGATTAGGGTCACGGGTAGGGCCAGTGCGAGGACGTGGTTGGCTAGCATGGGTATGGCGATGGAAAGTAAAAGGGGGCTGTCTGGCTAGTTTGGTAGTATTCGTGACAGGGTTAGTGTCTGGTTGTTTAGTGTAGTTATGGAAAGGGATACAATCGAATTGGCTCGTGTGGTTATAATGTTAGGACTCGGGTCGAGCTTGCTAACGTGGTAGGAGTAAGGGACAGGGCTATTGCCTGGTTGCCTTGCATGATTAGGGACAGTGTTAAGGTCTGGTTGGCTAGTGTGGTTAGGATTAAGGGTAGGGCAAGCGTCTAGTTTGCTCATATGGTTATGGTTAGAGAAAGGGTCCGGTTGACGGTTGACATGCAAACTGTAGTATCAAGAGGCATGCGCTGCCACCTAACAAAACTCGCTCAAACCCCCCCCGATCCCCTTCCCACTATTGCCAGGCATCGCACGCCGTGCTCTCCACCGCTCCTCTGGTTCAGAGCCCCTCAAGCGCGACGCTACCACCGTGACGCTCGCTCACTCGGAGGGGTAGAGGCGCAGCGTGACGTCGCCGTAGGTGGTGTGCATGATGGCGCAGTCCGACACGCGCTTGGCGCCCTCCGACTGCGTTGCCGCCATCACCTCCTCCTTGCTCGGCTTCTCGTTCAGGACGTCGCGGTCCGACTCGGGGCTCTTGGCGTCTTCGGGCTCGCGCCGCGTGAACTGTGGGGCGCAGGGAAGGAAGGGACGCGCACGCACGCACGTGCCCGAGCATGAACGCGCGATGGCGATGTCGTCGGCACGAGTCGGTGGCGTTTCATAGGTGCTCGCTAACGGCACTTTCTCCAACAGTCTGTCAAGGCGAAACGAGGGGGTATCTTTGTTGTTGTATAGCTATACGCGGGTGTGTAGCCGCGTGAATCTTTATTCAGGAGCACGTGGCTGTACGTACCGTACGTAGCCGTCCGTGCTAATGTGAGGTGCACGTGCCGCATGACCGGCGCGCGTGTGCGTGTGCGTGTGCGCGTGCGCGGCGGCTACCATGTAGAAGCGGTTCTTCTTGAAGGCGGACGCGAAGACCGTGGGGTCGCCCTGCACGCTCATCAGCACGGGGTTGTCGGAGGCCCTCATCTCCACCGTCAGGGCGGCGTGCTTGGTGCGCGCCACGCCCTGGAACAGCGCCACGTGCAGCGGCCGCGAGTTTTCCTGCTTGCCCAGGATCCGCACGCACCTGCCCCCGGCCATCGCACCCACCCATTTTGAGATTTGCGTCACGTACAAAAATAATGAAATGATCGTGCTCGCAACGAGGGGGTTATAAAGAAACACCACCGACGTTTTTCGGGCAGAATCCCATCAACGGTCACAATTTAGGGGGTCACCCATCGATTGTGGAAATTGAGCGGGATACCGAACCGCCCACCCGATTTTCACCCCTCACCTCCCATGGATGTCGGGTCTGAAATTGATTCTTTTGATAACGCTGTGGTTAGCTTAGTGCCTCTATTTAGCCGCAGGGGTCACATGAACCGATTTAGACGTATCACATTCGAAATTAAAACGATTGATTATTGCCGGCATGATTTGATACACATACTGCTGAGCGTAGAGAAGGAATTTAAACGACGAATCGTTGCATGCCGATGCACAACGACCAGCACGGTATAGTCCCACCATGAAAGTCTGGCACATCTAAGCTATGGCCCCCAGTCCCAGTCGCTGTGGATCTGCCCGCCGTGGCATCAGTTGCAATGTGAAGAATCAGCTGGTTAGAATCACTGGGTGTGAAAAGGAACCCTCCTGGATTTGACCACCAGAGGTGGTGGTGCTGCTGCTAGGAGATTGCATTCTTTTTTTGGCAAAGATGTCTATTTGCTTCATTTTTAAAAATGTTATTGCATTATTAATGTTGATAACCAAGGTCACTTCAGCACACTCTATCCTGGTCTCTTGAGTTCCCACCTGGTTTAACAAAATAAATGCATTTCTTGAATGCTTGTGCAAGGGTCTGACGGACGGATTGCAGCATAGCAGCACTCAGGGATGGCGACAGGATGGGGAGACCATCACAGAGGGGGGATAAATCACAAGGGACTACGATGATCATCGTTTAAAGTCCATGGGTTGACCTTAATGCAATGAATGACCGCGATGAAACTGTTAATTTTCTACGTAATTCTCTTGAAGTTCCGATGAACGAGGTCCGTCAGCAATGTTCCAAGGATTTAATCCCCTCCCGGAATAACTCTTCATCTTGTGCATGATGAAATCATCATTTCACACAGAACACATCCACCTTCCTTTGTCCCTCAAAAAGATACTGTGGACTTTGAATAAAGCAGACAATTAAACGTTTTGAAATTAATGCACGAGGAGTCGGTTTTTTCCATTATGGAATATTGAATGGCAAAGGATAGCTGATACATGTATATTTATAAATGTAAAAATGTTCAAATAGCAATTCAAAGGGGGAATTTGGTGGCCCAATGATTAGTATTACTGACCCCAGCAATCAGAGTTCGATTTCCGGCCAAGGCTAAGATCAGCGGTGGGTGATATTTGAACCAAATCTGGCCCCTGCCTCCTTCACAAACTTGTACGAACCGGCATGGTGAAGTATGGTCAAATAACCAACACTGCGTGGGGCAATAGACTAGGTTAACTATATTAATTCACAAATGTTTACATTTCACTTGCCTCTGTACCCTCTACTCTGAACAACGTTATCTGAAACATGAGCCAATCATTTTTCTGGGATAAGGCAGTGTTCATGATGAATGTATCTAGTAGTGTTTTTTTTTCTGTACGTTTACATAACTAACTTTGGCTGCTGCACGGCTCAGGGGTAAAGAGAGCACTCAGCTGACACTCCTGACACTCCTGCGATGCGATTGGGGATTACAGCCGCCCATGATTAAGCACTTAAGAAGTTGCATTAAGCGTTAAGTAAATGCCAATCCTTATCCGCTAAATGGGGTCTCAAATGAAACAAGAGTTGTGGGAAGACCTTAATCTAGTACTGGATTGACAAAGGGCTGTAGCGTGTATTCTGTTTATAAAGACTGCCCCCAAAATAACAGTAATTTCAAAATTTGGTTGATTACCTAATGTGGCCAATTCCATCTCTGAGAATGAAAAATATTGGTGCGACTACCATGTGAGTAACATTTCCCTGGAGCACAGCATGCAGGAACTTTCTGCGCTCGTGTGTGGGAAGAATCGGTCACTCTGAAGGGATCTCAGCAGTCCTTCTATGCTATATATCTCAAAATGAATCTGCTTCCCATGGGCACTCTAACAAGACAGTTACCCGGCCACATGTGATTTAACAGATTTTAAGGATAAAGACAAAAATGCATCCCTCTGTAATGCAGAATGACATTTAATATATATGTACTCATTGGTTTTTTCGGTAAAGTCACGTAGGTAAAAAATTAAATAAATGAAAACCACTACATTTAATCACGACGTTTCGGGCACAACACAAGCATCCATCATCAGGTGGGAAAGCATGGCCTGCTGCTATGGCTTGGCCTACTGCTGATGCAGTCTGCATCAGCAGTAGGCCATGCTTTCCCACCTGATGACGGATGCTTGTGTTGTGCCCGAAACGTCGTGATTTAATTTAGTGGTTTTCATTGATTTTATTTAATTTTTTACCTACGTGACTTTACCGAAAAAACCGAAGAGTACGAATCCTTGCAGTCACGAAAGCTTCAAATCCAGAATTTATATATACCCAAAAAACCCCACACCACATACATCACTAACACTTCTTCTTTGGTTCTTTCGGTTAAGTCACGTCTAAAGATAAAATTATAAATTAAATAATAGCATATTACGACGTTTCGATTGCAACACAAGCAATCATCATCAGGCATAAAAGAAATAGCAACAAAAATCTAACTAGAAAACTATAGACAGACATACAAGCAGACAGACATCACAAGGACACACAGAAAGAGAACACATATCGGCACAAAGAGAGAGGTCGTTTCTGTGACGGGGCCTTAAATATAGAGAGGGGGGCGGGGGCGGAGAGAGGGAGGGGGCAGAGAAAAAATTAGAATATCAATGAGTTTGCTTGTGTTGCAATCGAAACGTCGTAATATGCTATTATTTAATTTATTATTTTATCTTTAGACGTGACTTAACCGAAAGAACCAAAGAATAATTCCTGCAGTCACGAAAGCTCCAAAATTAAGATCACTAACACTGCCCCTATAAAACAAAACATATATGAGCGGCTCACGTTATGGAAAATCACCATTCTCCAGAGAAGGCAGAGAGAGCAGTGAGATTAACAGAGATCACACTTTCGCTGCGGTGCCTTAAAAATAACAAAACTGGGAAAATTTGCAATCAAAATGAGCAGGTGTGTCGTCAACTGTCTCCGTTAAGTCCTACCGATTTGTCTCGATGTTGATGACCTTGATGCCGAGCATGGTGCCATACAGCACAAAGTGCCCCGTCTCGTCAAACACGATGTTGGCAAATCGAGCGGCTTCCACTTTGTCCAGCTCACGCTCGCTGGCCATGCGCCGCCCAAATTCCATGTCTGGCAGCTGCTGCTTCATCTGCTGGAGCTCCGTGAACATCTGTTGGGGGTGGGGAAAGGGGAATCAATTGCAGGTGAAGTGCGGCCAATCGCGACGGCAATTTGGGACACACCCAGCATTTTCATTTGTCAAGCGAGACGTGTGGACTACAGTAGGGCGAGGAAAACCTACAAGTTGTGGGCTAGATACAACCAGGGACTTAATTTCATACTGAACCACAAACACAAGATCCTAGCATATTGAAACGGTGCACAAACTATACTTATTGGGACCCTGCAAGCGTCTTAGTCACATGTAGAATTCGGAATTGTGACCCGAAATAAACATGTTGGTGAGAGGGAAGCAGGCCCAAGCATTGCATTCGTGCAAAAAAAGTTTTTGTTTTTGTATTTCTATTGACGAACAAAACAAAAAATACATGCTTGACTATCACATGGCGAAGGTCACTCTCAGAAGCGAGGCAGGGGGGAAAGTAGTGCCCTATGTCTACTAGATAAAGGTCATCAAAAGTTCTGCGACATCAAATTCTATGGGAAATTCACTAACACACTGCTGTGCGAGAGAGATACGAATTGTTTCTTTGTCTCCTGAGAACACACCGAGAGCGCAAATGATATAAAACCGGGAAAAGAGACAAGAAATGAATATGAACCACATTTAATCACGAGCAGAAGGCGGCTCAAGTTCAAACCCAGCCTTTCACCGGCACAGCTTTGTATCTGCGACGTCGTCATTATGAACCCCAACCGCGATACATACACACACACAGTTGAAGGTCCTCTTGGCATTTGAACGGCCTCACCTTGAGCGACTCGTCGAAGACCCGGATGAGTTTGCCCGTACGGAATTGGAAGATGCGCACTTTGCGGTCCAGCGCAATGGTGGCGATGCGGGAGCCGTCGGGAGAGAAGGTCAGCGCCGTCGGGCACGTGCGGCAGCGCGCAAACTCGTAGAGGTCCGTGTCCGTCTTGTACTGCCACGCCACGTTGCGTGGGAAGGCGTAGTCCAGCTGCGGCCCCGTCCAGTACTCGAGCATGCCCGTCTTGTCGGCCGACACAACCACCTGCACTCGAAAAGACGTCAGCCCATCGTGAAGATGACAATGCCGCGAAGGAAAAGTCAAAGCTTTATCGCAGCGGTACAGGGAAACCATTGCCCGCGACTTTATTTCACAACCGCATCAGGATTGCCACTTTTAAATGGCTCACCAGCTATATGCATCCGTCACTGCAAACATCTTGGCCTCACTAATCGGGTGCTAGGAGGAGACATTTTCAACCTGGAAACAAGCACAATCACTTCTATCACTGCAGGGGCCCATTGCAAGTGTCAGAAGGTAATGTAGCATACAAAACCCACGAAAATACATTGTACTCACGTAAGTGCCAACATTGGGGGGACAAATTACAAAATCTTAGGCGAAGGACCGTGATAGGACAACCGGAATAAAATTGGCCGAAAGCCAAAACCAGTCAGGATGGCTCACAGCCGGCAAAGCATGACTATCTGGCGAAGGTCATCCTTTTCAAGAGAAACAAACTCGTGCGCCACGGCGCATGGCGGACTCGTGACGTCGGACGAACCTTGTAGATGGGGTTAAAGCACAGCAGGCACACGGGCGACGAATGCAGCTTCTCAAGGGTCCTCAGGGGAGTGCTGGAGCCCCGCCCGTCGTAGACGTGCACTCGTCCTGTGAGCTTCTCACTGCACGCCACCACGCACACCGGCTCCCCCGGAGAGTAGATCCACTCGCAGCAGCCGGGTTGGTAGCTGCGGAAAGAAGTGCGAGGGATGACAGGGCCAGGGGGCAACCACGTGGTGAGAGGAGGCGCTGAAGAACAGGATAATATTGTACGCATTCTTTGTAGTTTTCAAATACATCCGTTAAGCATGCAGTGAATGAGAAAGGACAAATAAGCAACATGTGAACAGATCCGACCAATGGCAGGCAGTTGTCGTCAGGATGCTACTGTGAGAACGATGCATTACTTACAGCAAGAAACCATCAATCACTCTTTATTTTACGTGCCAATATTGCCCTCAATAGAGTAGGCATCAGTGCACATTACAGCAGAACGCGAACGGTACAGGGGGCACGGAGCAACGGGAATGAAAAAAGAAACCCATCACGACCTCAGCGGCTGACACAGACTGAGCAAAGTAAATTTCAACCGCGCGCAAAATAAAGCCCAGCCGCGCGCAACTAATAGCATAAGAAAGGTAAGTAATAAAGAAAACAATAAGTAAATAAACAGTGAAAGAAAAAACGCCAGGAGTGTGCCCCTTCCCCCCACCAACGTCAACGTTGAAACGAGGAGATCTATCTGGCTTAGTGGTGCATTGGCAGAGTACTTATAATGACAAGGCCATGTGTTCAAATCAAGATTGGGGTCGAATAAAGCAATCCAATTAGTTTCATTTAAGGTTGATAAATTAGGTGCACATTGAGGGATGCCAACAGACAATCTGAACCATGGATAGACTTGGCCTCCATAGGAAGGTGGAATATCCACCACGAACTCCGGGTGGCCGATGGATATGAAAGCTGTCCAATGTTTCAGCAAGGACACGATCGGATAGGTGTTTGTAAATCTTTATAAAAATGTATTCCGATTGCATCATTTGCCCTACTACCGAGTGATGTTTGTCACATGACCGTCAAAACCAAACATATTAAGTCTCAGAGCTGGAATTTATTCCAAGTGCAAAACCAAATTAAACGTGATATTTTTTGGGGTGCAGTCATCGTTGACTGGCCTGAGCTCATCAACTTGCAATGCTTTGAGAACCAAATCTATTTAGACAGTTGCTCAGATTCGACAAGTTCTGATCACTGAGCCATCCGGCCAAATGGAGATAATTTTTTTTTAATCCTTTCCTATTAAAATATGAAAGGATTTGATACATTTGCACATCAGGGTTCATAGTATTTCTGAAATATATTTTTTGTGTAAATAGTTGCACTCTTTTGAAATCCAACATTTTATAACACCTGATTATAAATACCTCTGTACTCATTTACAACTATGATGTGCAAACGCTATAGTAATAAAATAAACTTTTGTAGAGCTTCAGAACCATGATTTATTACGGTATGCTGGGATTATTAATAGGGAACATTTACATAGTGGCCTTTACAAAGCCTCTACCAGACGTTCTAGAAAATAAATACCATTTGGACATAATTAATGACGTCCATTAGTAGATTGGCTCTCTGCACACAACGCGATGACTCATGCACACAACTTGGCCATAAAAACAAGTGAGCATTGCATTCACATATGCAAAAAGAACATTAATAATTAGACCCACAAACCATTTCATTCTACACCCTTACTCACCACTGTAATTCTACGTGGTTCACACTTGGAACATTAAGCTGATTTCTTTAAGTGTCCATGAAATCTCCTTAAAAACACGGAAGTGGTTGGGTCACTCAGGGGTCAGAGCACTTGAGCTGGCACCGTTGAGATTCTGGGTTCAAATCTGGATTTCAGATGCCTTTGATTAAACCAGGCAGCTCCCACTTCTGCAGATTTCTTTTCTTTCAAAATGTTACATGAGAAAGAAAACAATTATGTGTTTATATAGCCACACGAACTGCCTGGGAGCTGCATGGGCTCGTGATGTTTCGGCCATCCCTGTTATAAAACATGGACCTAGGCATGTGACAATTATCTAACACTTGAGTCACGATTTGGTTTGTGATTGAACGCATTGTTTTTTGGTCACATTTTACCACCTCGACTGTATTGACACTTGGTTTTATCTATGGGTTGTCTGCCACGTGCCTTAGGGTAACACTGCCATATAATTAGCACACAATTAGTATAAATTGACAATAATTGATTTTCTTACATGCACAATTCGAAATGTATCACGGGCCTAAACAATAATCGATTTTCATTAATGCATCTAATTCACCGATGTGTGACCGTGCACTGCTGCTCTGCTGCAGTGCAGACTCACCCAAGCTTCAGCATGTTGATCATGTCGAAGTTCACGACGTCAAACACCTTCATGGCCTGATCATCACCCACGGAGCAGAACAGTGCCCCCTCTGAGCTCACAGAGATGTCCTCGATCGCACCTAGGGGATGTCACATGTGCACGCACACAGGCATGAGGACACCTATGCAGGCGTGGAAGGTGATGGTTATTATGTGGTGGTGACTTCTGGCACTCTGATGAATAAAATATTTTAAAATACTTTTAAAAATAACACGCTTTAATGAAATGTACTGTCCGAGCTGCCCATCCCCCTGCCCCCTTCCCCCATCGCCCCTCCCCTCCTTCCACATCCCCTGCCCCTCGGCGTGGCTCCCCGAGGCTTGCCGTAACGTAAGGGACCGTGGTGATTTACAGGCAACGTCAGTTGAGCGTCGACAATTAGAGCCGTAAAAAAGATGGTTTAAAAATATTTATTTTTAATTTTCAATGATAGAATATAGTATTGTCATCAGTATGACATACCTATACGAAGTTTGCAGTCGATACGACATTGGGAATACGGTTGAAATTGAGTTACAAGATTTTTGGATACGACAACACATATAGTAAATTAAATAAAAGCGTGTAAAATTTTGTCAAATATGTTTAGATTTTTTTATGATAGAATATCGTGTTGTCATCAGTATGACATAGTTATACAAAGTTTGCAGTCGGTAGCACATTGGGAAGTGTGTAAAAATTGAGTTACAAAATTTCTCTTTTTAGGATACAGCAGACGAAGTGAGTAAAATAAAAGCGTGTAATAAAAAGGCCGCTATGTCATTGCTGTAGTAATGGTGATGTGGTGGGATTGGCGACTGTACCCAAGTGACTGCGGAAGTGTTTCGCAAACTCTATTCCGACGCCTTCGTTCTTTTTCCAGAACTTCACGTGTCCATCCTGGCTGGCTGTGATGAGGAAATCCGTCCTAAATTGCACACACGAGCAGTCACGTACTCCTTAGTACAAAGATCGCACATATAGCCAACATAAACTGTTGAGTAAAGTGCTTTAACGAACACTTATGAATGGAAAAGCAGTGCACGAAGGGGTGGTGTTGCCAGAACCCGCAGAGCCACCTTTGTGTCCAAGGTGTTGATGTTTACACATCGCACCAGATACTCTTCTAAGGCTACATCGACTTGGGGATGCGCAGACGATTTTCAGATATCACTTGCCGCTGATGTTAACCATGGCGGGGACTCAAACTCAGTGCACTAACCACTATGCCATCGCTACTCTTACTCCATAGTACACATATTTCCACGCATTCTAATGACTTTACAATGAGCTGGTGCCAAACCTATATTGCACAGAAATCTTAATATAACCAGATGATAGCCCCATGATACATTTATTTTAAATTATATATATTTTTTACATAAAACTGACTTAAGGACAGGGCTGTTCATCCAGTTTTCATTGTAAAAAATGTATTAAGTGATTGCAGTGGTGTACAAGCCAAACTGAACAATTTGTTTGTATTAATTAAAATTATACATGTCAACAAGCTCCAACATCACAAGAGTACTCCAGTGTAAAGTATCTGTTACTTATGTAAAAGTCGGAGATGGACTTTCACGAAGCAGTTTAAAAGCCTTGTTTCTGTACACCAGCATCTTGAGATGGGGTCACATTTAAGAAGCTATATAAAGCTATATAAATCCGACCCGTAATACGTCCACTGAAAACAGGTGCATGCAGAAGGCTAAGGTAAGCGACTTGAAAGATAAAAATGGAACTTGGCAAGGAAGTGTTGCGGATGTAAACAAAAATATTTTAAAAAGCAATCGGTTGCGATGGGTGGGACAATGTATGCTGGATAGCGGAGGGCAGGTGGCCAACAGGCATTGATACCCATCAACCCGTTCGGTTTACCCGGATTCTTGTACAGGGAAATTGAGTGTTCAAGTCCATACGGCATACAGCCGTTTCAATACGGGCAAAAAAAACATGTTTCATCTATTTTTTGCGTTTCTCCCTTGTGATGGCACTTTGCAGGATGAACGTTGAGATTTATAAGGGCACATGGTGACCAATAAGGTCTAAATTGGTCTGTAATGAGGTAGGCACACAAAAATTCACATTTTGTAGCTGCTCATCCCAAGCTATAAATGCTCTCATAGTGGCATCGTCTTTGTACTGTGTCTTTTGGCGTTCTCTGGTCTGACACTAGTGAGACTAGGCCATAAAGAAGGCGGTCTCTGGTGTAGGCCAATCCGTTTCAAAGACAATGCCACATTATCAGAGCATGTCTGTTTGCATGTTCACTACTAGTGCGTGTGGTTAATGCGAATTTGATTCCTTGCAAAAGCTTTCTATTTGGTGTTTGAACATCTTAACACACTGATAAGGGTGTTGACAACAGGTATGACGACAATGGAACTGGCAGTGAACGATCAATGGGAAGGGAGCTCACTTGCTGACGGCCACGTGCGTGATGGTGTCGCGGTGCATGTAGCTGCGCTCGTACATGGCGGCACACGGTAGGTTGTCGAGAAACACCCGCTCGAATTCCAGCACTGATACACGATATGCAAAAGACAAAGATGTGCCCCGTATAGGCGTTTAAAAAAAGGAAAAAAAACAGGATTTTTGGGGCAAGATGTTGTTATGCGAGCATCTGTGAAGGCCGGCAACGACAAACGATATACACAGAGACACACAACACACGCACATACATGGAGACAACGTAATAATGTGACATGCCCAGCCTCAAAATACTTTTTCAAGAGAGTCCTGCCTGGGGATGTTTGGCCAATTCCGTTCATGAGTATTTTGGCTTTACGTGGGATGAAAATAGCCCAAAATGCATTTTGAAGTGGTAACAGTCAAAACCTCCACAAAGATCGATTTAACAATCCATGGTTGGTACCTCTCGCAACCCCTGCCTACAAACGCCCGGTGATTCCTAGGCAGTCGCCCATCTACGTACTAACCAGGCTCAACCCTGCATTGATGATATGCTCAGCCCGTTTCATCGTTGCGGCGTAAATAAATTGGAACCATTTTGTACATACAACTGTACGCACACTGAGGCGAGCGTTTTTGCAAAGCGGACCACGCAGGCCCACACAATATAGTTGCGAGATGTTATATGGTCCTGAACAGTGCCGGATTATCCTCGTAACAAAAGTAGCTACATATGTAGCTACCAGCCCCGCATTTTCAAGGGGCCCACGCAAAATGCTTTGAAGCTATCAATTCCGGTTCAGTGATTCTGCACTTGCTCTATTACTATAGTACTATGGGGCCGTCCATAAATGACGTCACGCACCTGGGGGGGGGTCAGACATTTGTGACGATGTGTGACGAGG
>CM025675.2:7016020-7058119 GCA_014621495.2 Entosphenus tridentatus
TGGGGCGGGGGGGGAGGGTGTGGGGGGAGGGCCAACCACGCACGAACACGCACTCGGTCCACGGCTCGGTCTGTTGCCAGGTGGAAAATGTTATTCCCCGCCTCTGCGGCGACAGATAAATATCGCTTGTGGGCCGATTTCAAAGCGGCAGTCCTCGTGTGGCCGTGGGTGATATGATATTAAATTGTTGGCCGTATATCGAGCCTGTGGGGGGGGGGGGGCCCAATACATTCACCACTCTCTCTGCATGGAAACGATTGCTTCGTCGTTTACGCAGGCAGCAGCCTCTCTCTGTGGGTGCTTATGTAATCCTAAAGAAAGTTAATCATCCCAACAGTGGTTAAAGTTTAAAGCAAAAAGGGTTTAATGGGTTCCCGTGGTTAAACTTTCACTGAACCCGAATAGGTGGTTTTTCTTAAACACTGTACTGAGTCTATTAAATACTGAGTCTATGTTGTCATGTTTAGTTCACGTTTTATGTAAATAGCTGATGCACTGGTAATCTTCGTCAACGGACACATTTGTGCCGTATCTATTTGTGTGTGCTTGTTTACAGAAAAGAGATCGTTGCTTAACACGCACAATCAAGTCCTTATCATGTCGTCATTAAATATTCAAACGATCAATTAACTTTATTTATAAACCAGGTGAGGGCTCGGATTCTGTTCGGGAGTCGATGGATTGTTGCGGCGCTAGGCCGTGAATGATGTTAATGGGTTGGGTGGGAGACCTTTATCTGTCAGTGGATAGAGAATGGTTGATGGTGATGATAATGACCGCATGCGGAGTGTAACAATTCACAACATAACGATTTATTGGGGCAATCACCATTATAGGTTGCAATTAAATTGAGTAGAAAACTGAAAAATACTTTTTAGTGAATGTAATGGCCTCTCGTGGCTGTGGGGGGATCACGTTAATCACATGGAATCATTACATGCAACAAACACAAACTTGTAACACCATTCATTCTTCCATGCGCAACTCAATGCAAAATCTAACCCAAAGGAAACCGATTATGAATGATGTTGGCCGTGAAATTCTCTGCCCGAAATGTATTCAGTGCACGTTTCCCGAGATCACGAATCGATTTTTGACAGTGGAGGGGAGACCACCACATCTTGTCGCAACAGAGACCGAATGGTGGAAGTTGCCTCGGACTCCCCCTCACCCCCCCTGCCCCCCCCTGTTGGCGCTGTTGCCAAATAGGGCCTCGCGCTCTTGCGTTCGGCCCTATTTGGCACCTTTCCTCGCGGAGCCCTGGAGATCGGTCTCGGGCGAACTTGCAATTGCTTCCTGTTTCCCCGAGCCGTGACGCGCTCCCCCACTGTACTTTGCATCGCACGAGGCACAACCCCGAGAGGGTGGGGGGCGAGGTTGTTGTTTGCGCGTGTGCGACGATTAACCTGACGCGGTCCCCGGGCCTTCCCCTAGGGTCGACTCGGCCACGAAGGGGAGACAAAGGGGGCCGGGCGTGGTTGCAGGCCACATCCCACCCTCTCCCGTGTCATGAGCCGCTGTGCCGGCCTTCGTAGCTGCTTCTCGCTGTCAGCGCTTGCCCCAACAGTCCGTTAAGGTTATACCGGGGGACCATTGTCTTTGAGTGCCGGAAAAGACTAATTTTAAATTCGACTACTGAAACAGGGCCAAAGGTGTGTGGCTCGTGCTAGGCTTGTAACAATTGGGCTCTCCCCTCGCCTGCCCCGATTGATCCATGTTCCACATATCTCAAGTGTAATAATCGATTCTCATCGATGGCTTATAGCATTATTCTCACGGTTGCCCCTCACGAATCAATGAAGATTTTGACAATGCCGGGTCACGTTTTTATTCAAGAATCGACAATTTTTTGTTCTTGTGGCAGCCACTGACACAATCGGTTCAAAAAGAGTACAATGCCATAATATTGTTGCCAAATTCGAAAATGTACTTGGTTGAGGGAAACTCATAGCAATTGTTCTGGCTGACAGCAACAACTTTGGCCAGGACCCACCTGAAAAAGATGTGTTGCTCAGTGTGAGGCTTCCCTGGGTATGCCAGCACAAGAATTAACGAGATTTGTTTTTGGGTAAGGCCATGTAAAGATCTGCCAAAATCTTGGGTCCTAAGAACCTCCCCCAGCACAAGTCGAGCCAAACTAATTAAATGGCTGCACGTACGAGCGCGTTTTGGACAAATTCGGCAGCACCGTTCCATGGCCTAACGTAAACATCGGTTTACCACAGTGTTAAAGATCATGCAATCATGACCCTGACGTGCGGGTAATTCATCGAATAGCTATTGGGGGCGAGGGGAAGGGAGGGTTGAATAATTTTCCCCCAGTAATCACCGGACCGTGCTCACCCAGTGGCAGTCTTGTCATCGTTGTCAAGAGGCGGCTGTTGGCAAAGGTGGACTTTTGGGGGTAGGGGCGGGGGGGGCCCGGCCCTTGTCATGACGGCCAAATTTATCACAGAAAAAGTGAGAATTTCCTTAACAGCGAAATCTCTCGTCGGCTCTCGACGATGCGCTTTCCGCTTCGTTGTTGCGAAGGCGGCAGTGAATCGAATGAGCTCAACCGCTCGCAGTGAAGGAACCTCGATCCATTGATTTGGTGCACGAAGCTGAATTCTCTCAAACGCCCGAAGCTGCCCTCTCCCCGCCCATTGAGCACCTACCACTGTGCTCCCGACTCTTTTTTTTAAACAATGCACAATGAGCAGGAAATAATTTATCCCGGAAGCAAAGCAATCAAGCTTCCAACCCAACTGTGCCAGGGCTTAAGGAACTACCGCGCACGCAAATAGTACACAAGGCCGGTCTTGTAAAATCACAACGCCTGTGCTGTGAGTGAGCGGAGCAGACAGACGGGCGGCTTAATTAGAACTTGCCCAAATGTTTGTTGACCTTCCGACATTGATTGATGTTTCATTTAAAGCTTTCAGCAGCCGGCTCACTGGCTCGTGAGCGGCGGGCGGTGTCCTGTGAATTGAGACCGATGTCTCGGGGTTTTCCATCGCGCACCGCCTGTCAAATTACAGGGAAATACCCAGTGCAGCGGGAGTGAGATGACGCTGCTGCGCTGTAATGGTCAGCACAGCTGGACTTGCAATCCAGAGGTCGCCGGTTCAATTAAATCTCCCGACGTAAACAGTTGAAACAGTCGTGCAGGTTTCCTAAATCCACCCCCCCCCGGCTCCCCACCTAGCCTCTGTCCACCCAGCAGTACAATTGAGTGCACTGCAAGTTAGTCGAACGGCAGTTTGTGTGGTGGGGTAAAGTGTGGGTATTTCCAGCTCTTCCACCGTGGAGGAGTAGGACAAATGTAGCCTCTACAGCTGTGTTATTCGCTCATTTTCAGAGGGGGTGGGGCCTATTTCGCCGATAAGACAACAGTGTAAGGGCCGCTGCATTCTGTACAAAGAGCTGTTTTCACATTTGTGTTTTATTGGGGGCCGAACATCAGGGGTCGCCGCCCAGTGGCCTGCGTGGCTTGCCATGAAGAACACTGCGCTGGAACTCTCCGGAGTGGATGGCAATCTTTTTGTCTCGGAAGGGTGCGAGAGAAGGCCAGACAGTTCCCCTCTAGAGTGGCTCCTGTAGACCTTCCTTTCGCTGAGCCCATTCTTCCGCCAGCAGTTGGATGAGCCAGCAGTTGCAGGGCTGCACCTTTGCCGTTAGCCGCCACGACGCAACCTTCTTGAGGAAATTCCCGAGAGCGCGTGATCTTCCACGACGGGGAGATATCGATTCATCAATTCTCACCGCACGGTTGGCGCGTGGGTTGAATTTGAGTGGTGGGACGCGTCGGTAGGGGCGCGCGGGGTGCCGTGCGGGCACCTGAGTGATTTAACGCACCGTCGCGTGCCTCTTGAAGCAATTAGCACGATTTCATTGGAAGCCATCCATGCCTGCACACTGCCCTGCGCCGGGGCACATTCGTTGAGACTTGGCACGTCCTCCGGATTTTCTCCGTCTCGTTCGGCCCACGAAAATGCGGAAGGGTTTTTGTGTTTGTTTCCCTGTCGTCTGGTGCACGTATTTCCCATTCAGTCGACGAGAGCGTAACTTTAGAATGTGGTGGTCAATTTTGGCCCCCTCGAACAATTTGGACCACCCACGTTAGCCATCTGCTACATTTGGCGGATATGGTGTGTGCATTTATTGGTGGAACGTGCAAAATTGTCACTGTAGGAGTTGAATGGCCTATTGCAGGAGTTGGAGCTCAATGCAGTTCATTGTCCACAAGGTCTCGCTTGCAAAAGAGACATTTTTCCCAAGAGGCCTTTTACCTGCTCATCAGGTTTGTTCGTGTGTATGTCTGCAATGCAAGGAAATTATAATGTATTGCTTTTATCCAGAAAAGTCTCACCGACGTTCTACATTCTTTTTTGGGAGGGTCCTGCATTTCTTATTCGGGCAGTTTAATTTGAAGGAATATTTTGCGTAGTGAAACCGGAGATCCCGGAGAAATCCTGCGCATCGGAGCGGGGAGGTAACGCAGGATGGTGCATTAGGATGAGTTTGCAAAACCTACTCTTCGTACTTGACCACCCCCTCGTGTGTTTGGAGAGTTTATAAAATCTGTACGCGATCCACCAACCCTTGTCCTGAAAGTGTGGGGCTTTGCGGGCGTGTGCCGCAGCGCTTTTGAAGTTTCCGTGCCTAATGACACGGCCTTGTGATGCTTATTGAGGGGTGAAGTAAGCAGGGTTACTAAAAAACTGTATTCAGTTACGCCCTATTTATACCCAAAATATCTGCAGAGTTTATCTGTTTCCTGTAATCTGCAGTTTGTTTGTGTGTGCTCGCTAGCATTGTTTAACTATTTATTTGACAAACACTTTGTTTAACTGTTTTGTCTGTTCAGATGTTTATTGTATCAAGACACACTGATGTCATGAGCATCGATCTCGCGAATGGCATCAATTTTTTTTCCTTGAATAATAATAGTAGTAAATAAATAAACTGGGTAATGCAGCAAGTGCATTGAGTTTCGGGAAGTAATCTTGCAGAGCCAGCATTTTCCGTAGTGGGAAGCAAACAGTGGTTTTCCCGTGGGTGAATTTGATCCCGTTATCAGAATGTGGAATTCACAACAAATGACATGTGAGTTTACAATACAGTTGCAAAATCTGGTTTGGACCGATGCAGCATCTAAATGTAACTGCATCTCAAGACATTCTTACAGAATCCATCAACATGTTTATTTCATAGGGAGCTAAAAGCGAGTCAAGTCCACAGGCAGAAAGGTCTTGAGCCTGGACTGGAACAGAGGGAAGGAGACAACAGCGTGGATGCTTGTGGGGGTGGGGGTGTGAAGGGGGATTTCCAGAACGTGGGGGGCAGCGGAGGTGAATGAGCGACCTCCCACTGAGTCGCTGTTTGAAGCGGGAGAGAAACCGCCCTGGAGTATTGGAATTAACAAGTCGGTGTTGATCCGTGAGGCATCGGTACGGTATGTCTGCACCTCGCGTCCGTGCCCTGTGCCTGTGCGTGTGCGCGCACACAGCGTGCGCTTGATGTCCTGATGAGAGATGCGGGAGCTGTCCCGTGTGGCTTGCGCGCCAAGTCTGACTTGCCTGTCTGGTCATTGTCTCTCAGCTTTCAGCTCGCTCGCTCGTAGCCCTGAAGATAAACGCTCGCAGCTCTGAAGATAAACGCTTGCACGCGGCTTTTTATCACGTTAGGTGTCCCAGCGGCGTCACGTGTGATAGCGGCGGCGGGCAGCAACGTGTGACAGCGTGTGGAGGTGTCTGTTGTTGGCGTCATTGCCTATGGCTGGCTGTTGTATGTCTGTGTACGAGTAAGGACGCTATTGGTCAGTTGGAGGCAGTCTCCTTCCAACAACAACGGAGGGCAGAAGAGCACCGCTCACAACAACGAGTGGAGTGCCGTGCGGCTAAAATACAGCAAGTTGGCACAGCTGGTGAATTTTCCAGTCATCTCAGTCGGTCAACCCATGGCACTTGAGTCTGTCTCGTGATCTGTCAGCGAGCCTTCGACACTTCACGTGGCCTAAAGTGCACCTGACCTGACAAAGGAGACGTGGTGACGTTACCGTCAGTGGCGGAGATCGGTATTGGTTTGGGTAATAATTATGGGGAGCGCATTTTTTTATCAACCTGTTCGATTCTCAGCCACGGCTAACATCGGCGGTGATTATCTGAAACTGTCCTTCTGTGTCTGCTCAGCCTCAACATAAGTTTCAAGTTGATTTCAGTTTACCCAGGTGTGAGACCTCAAGAGACCCAGGATGAGTCTCATTTGCAAGTGTCACCTGGGTCACAAAAAACAAACCAAATGAAAATCAAGTGCAGCAGCGAAGGAAATGTAAATCAGAACGAGTAGAATACACTTCACTGAAACAAATTCATCGAATCAAACTCGAGCAGTTATTGTTCTCATTTCTCTTTACGTAATTGTGGTACTTTGTTGCGTTTGTTCTTGTCCTTGTCATTTTTGTAACCCAGGGTCACAGCTTGCCAATGAGACTCAAATTAAAATAAACTTGAATCTTCAAACAAAGCCAAACAAATAAAAACCCTGCAGCGGCAAGTCGGCTCGTGCAGATTATCCCGAGACTGATCAAAGTACAAGCGCAAACTACAGTATGTGCCTGCTATGATATGTAAAACATTCAGCACTGAAAAGACAAAGGTAAGGCTAGGCGTGGTGTTGGCTCCACCACCCCTCCCGTTTCTGTGCTCTGCCAGCCTGAATAGGTGCTCACTAGCAGCACTTGTCTGAGCAGTATGTTATGATGAAGGCTTATGCGGGTGTGTACGATACACGCATATGACAACGAGGAGCTGCACCTGAGGAGTTGGCGCATAACAGTGGTTAGCGCACTGTGTTACCCTAAGGCTCACATCGGTGACGAGTGAACCGGTTTTGGGCCCTCCCCTCTCACCAACCCAGCACTGACCAATGTACTTGGCCCAGTCGGTGTTCGCGCGTCGAGGTCATGACGGGTTTCATTTTTTTCCATTCCTGTGGCTCTGTACCCGCCCCCCCCCCGTACTGTTCCCCTTCTGCTGCAGTGTGCGCCGATGCACTACTTTGTTGAGGGCGATATTGGCGCGTGAAATGAAAATCGATCGATTGATTGACCAGCGTGGGGAAGCACGGTCAAACAACCCCTCCTCCCCCACCCCCGTGAGCGACACGACACGGCAGGGGTGTGTGTGAAGCCTTCTCATCCAGCAGTGGATGGGACCACGGGCCGTGATGGGACATGGTAGCGTTTTGGACGGGTTAGTGCGGCCGCTGCAGGTTCGTTGTTGTGTTTACGCAGAGCGTGCTGCGCATTATGCAACCCCCCCCAGGTACCTTTTGTCCTTCCCCCCCAGGTGCAGTTTCTCTCAGCTTCTCACTGGCTGGGTTGTGCTGTTATGGTAAATGGAGCCGGCACAAAGGCCATGATTTGAGTGTCTGAATGCCAGGGCCACGCGAGGTTGTTTTCTATTTAAATGCGCGAATAAACCCAAGCCTGCTTATTTGAGATCCGATTGAATTCAACTTCATTTAAAAATGCGTCATTAAACCTCAATGCTTGTTGTACGTGCAAGGCCCCTTTTGTCAATCGGTCCACCGTTGGATCATGACTGCCGCGAGTCCTGTGTGTGTGTTATTTTGCCATTCTTCACCGCGCTGGTCAGCGCAGCCATGGACGTGTAGAAGCATTTAAGTACTGCACTGTGCTGCTTGCAACCGACGGTGGAGATGGACAGCCTGCTTGCTGTGCATGGTGGGAACCCATCTAATCATTAATCCAAGCTCAACTCTGCTGGAGTTTCTGAGATCTGACCACAGTGTTCAAATAAATGATAGTTTTTTTTCAATCGAAACAGCGACCTTATAATTGAATCACAAATTGCGGTGAATCATTACACCGGGAATAGGCAGCCATGCTGCCCCACTCCCCCTACCCGTCCCTCGCTCCCTCCGAAGTCAAAGATCCCCCGTCTAGCCATCACAGACTGTAGGGCGAGTGCTGTTAGCGAGCATCTATAATGGCCGGTATGGAACACCAGAGGGTGGGTGGCCAGCACCACACCCGGCAGTCTTGGTCTCCCTCCTGGTGATGATCGGGTACTCATTCGAGGCTGTGTCACCATAGGGAAAGCCCAGGACTGGTTCCGATAATCGTCGCGGGTTTCTGCCGTGAGGGGGGATTGAACTTGGGTCGCGATTTCGTCGCACAGCTTGCTAAGCAGGACTCCACCGTTCCCCCCCCCTCCCCCCCGTCACAAACACGGGAGTTTCGGTCACGCTGGTGGATGAAGAGGAGATATAATACAATAATAACAATTACAACTATACTCTTTCTCCACTGGAACCTCACGGAATCTCAAGACTATTTTTTAAGAGGGTTCTGCTGCCATTGGTATGTCTGCCAAATCCCATGAGTTGGCTCGCGTGGGTGGAAATCTGTGAGTACCCAGAGATAAATAAAATAATAAATAAACAATCCCGCATATGCTTTTACAAGCACCGCACAGATGGATTCAAGAACCCACGCTGCTCTTCACCCAGGAAGCCTCGCGCAATCTCAAGACTCGTTTTCGTGAGGGGGTCCCGCTGCGTTGGGACGTTTGGCCACGTCATTCGGTGAGCGTTTCGCTTTCGCTGGAGGAAACCACTCGCAGGAGCTTCGCACGGACGGGGACGGTCTTAAAGAATCCCCTGGAGACCTCGAGAGCCCAAGCCCCTACATCACACGGTGCCCCCCCCCGCACCCGGGTACAAACCAGGCTCAAACCCCAGCTTGGCTTTAAGAGCTCCGATTAAATTTGGCGGCGCGCTCTCGTGGCGGATAGGCACAGGCGGCCGCGTCGAGAGCGCGGCTCGCGGCGCAAATCCCCGCGGACCGCAAGCGGATCGCCGGGGCGCATTCCTGCGGCGCTGCCAGAATCCGTTCAGCTGCTGCCCCCCCTAATCCCACTTTCTGCCACCTCTATAATTGGCTTAATGCACGATGACGCAAGCTGGGCGCGCGCCAACCTCGGGGCTGGGTTAACGTTTCGGCGGATGCAAGGTTCAGATGTTCCGCGAATAACCTTCAATGTGTTGCGTCGTCACGTCTCACCTACTCCCTTCTGTGTGTCTTTTGTCTTTCTATCTTGGTAGTACAGTGGTCAGCGCGCTGCGCTACGAACCCGACGGCCCTAGTTCGATTTCCCGCCGATGGCTCGCATCCACCACCAATATCTGAAATGTTCCTTGGCCTCGACGGGGTCAACTCGGCCGTGAATAAGTAACTGGTGCAATGTGTAAATATCAGCGCTGCAGAAACAGAGGTGGCCAGGTTTGGTGTTGACTAACGGCACTACCTCTTTTGCCGCGTTAGCCTTAATTAGGTACTTGTTAGCAGCACTCGTCCTTGCAGTCTGTGGCAATACAGGGGGATGTTTTATGCTGTGAATAATGTAATGATTTAATATACATTTGTACTTCTTACAATGCATGCATCAAATCATGCGAACGAGATCCATCAATTTCCGATTCATGCAACGCGATTTACAGGACACTCTGGATTGGTAAGAGCGTCCGACTGCAGCTGCGTCTCACGGATGTGCCACTTAATGGGGGAGGAGATAGAGAAGAGGGGAGTCGTAAGCAGAGGAGGAGGAGGAGAGGTTAAGGGCTTGAGCCTGTATTTGAACAGGGGCAGAGAGGGGCTGACGGGCAGAGATGGCCGGTGCAAGGAAAAGAAAATTACGCTGGGGGGCTTACGTTTTTTTCGTAACGGTGACTTTCCGTGGATATTTGTGCGATTTTTTTTTTTTACTACCTTTTAAGCGAATTTGGACAAGGGAGGTGATACGGATGAGGCGCAAAACACGGGAGGCACGATGCAAACAGGACGGTACAAAGAAGACTGATCTAAAGTCATTGGTTGCAATAATTGACTTATTTATTGTTGTAGGACTCTTTTTGAGCAGGGCTCTGCTGCATTGCATTTTGAGATATTTTACGGGCAATTAATGACGAGCGTTTATGCAGTCGGGACAAAACCAATACACATGCACACGATTGTCGCACGGCTCGTGAGCGTAAGGAGAAATTGCTGTCCGGTTATCCGATTCGATCGACACATGCCGAGGAGTGTATACAGTACGTCACCAATTGAGAGCTGCCCCTCCGCGCAGTTTAACCCCCTCCTACCGCTCGGAAACCATCAAATTGCTTTTTAAATGAGTCAATTGACTTTGGCTCCATGGCGTTTGCAGGCCCGGGCAATTCCAGTAATTCGCCACTCGTGGGAATAATTGCCCCCAGATTTAAATTCAAAATAGCCAGACCCAGCACGTGAATAATAATAATAATAAAAGCCTTAATGGACAATTAACAGTTGACATATATCCACCGTTGCTTCCCTGTTTGGGGGCTTGTGGTATATGAAGTTAGTCCGTCCCTGCAGTCACTGACGCACTGGGTTGCCACTTGTCCTGGTTTTCCCAGGATTGTCTTCTTGTCGAAGAAGCTGCTGTCTTGTGGAAATCTGCGGGTCTTAACAGGACAGGAATAGTCCTGCTTTTTATCCATTGGGTAAATAATACACCGCTCGTGTCATTCTCTCTATGATATATCCCTCCATCCCGTGAATATGACCAGGCTTTGTAATCAGGTGGCAGCCCGACTGATAGATTGGGTAACCCAATGCCCCCTTCACTCTTCGCGGTCTTCAGCCACCGTGTGGAGCTCTTCCCTGTCACGCCCCTAGACGCTTCATCCTTCTGCCCTGTTTGGTTCCGGCTCACCAGCCCAATATTTCGTCGAGCTGCATTTTAGCGAAATTAGGTGTCACTGGTGGACCAGGCTGAGACCATTAACTCGCAACACTTTGAGAATCCAGTTTAAGCACAAGCAGCTGAAACCTCGATTTGAACCAGCGGTGCTGTTTTGCGGTCCTTGACCCTGTGATCTACTCAGTCACCGCAAATAATCCTAAATTGCTGTATGAACTGGCCTCGAGCCAATACAGTGACACCCTTGACCAAGTAAAATTTGCAACGGTCGGCCAATAAATAGGCCACCTGGAAGTGTCGCCACCTTTTGGAATCACGTGGAAACCAGTCGCTGTCGGGCCCAGTTGAGAGAAGGGCCACGTCCGATTTGCAATTTGGAAACTGCATTGGTTTTGGTGTAAAATGATGGATGCGTTCTGCGCATATGACAGTGGAGCTATCATAAACCCACTTTGTTTTTCACGAGCGTCGCTTCCGCCGCGAGCTGATGATTGGTTTGTATAGAGACAGAGGAGACGCAGAGTCCTCCGTGTTGAATTCTACGCCGCGATGAAACCCAATCCAGTAATCTCTATCGACTGCTCCGCCACGGATTGCTCCGTGGCTGCTACTGGAGAGCGACACCCAACTCAATTTCCTAATTATTTTTCCGTGCACCGACAGCGGATGTTAAAATTGAGTTCCCTGCCATTCAATATTCTCCCGAACTTTCCCAGTTGCTTTTATGAAATTCCCAAGCGATCATCTGCCGGGTTATAGATGCACCGTGATTGCCTTTTTTTTCCTGTCTGGTTAATTTTCCGACCGATTAAGGCCCACTTGTGCTATTGGCTTCGTGCCGCAAGAGGCTAAAAGATATCCAGGAGCTCTTAAGCAGCAGGAATTGCACCAGATGTTGTTGGAACGGCCCCCGCAAGATGACGGAGTACAACCACTTTTCACGTCACTTTATTTAGTTTCTTCGTGCGCACACTCGGGGGGCACATCTCTTTGTAAGGAAAACTGTCAGCTGGAAAAATCTTAATTGACAAGTCAAACTTTCAACAATGGGGTTTTCGTTGGTTATGTAATTGGTTGCGTGGTTGAGACCATTTAACATGCTATGCTTGAGAACCGGAATTAATCACCGGGCATCCGAAACCCAGATCCAAACCCAGTGGCGGCTCGGCACTGATCCCCTGGTGTCATCGTCCCGTCCGCCACCTTGAGTCACGGTCACAATGACGAAGAGTTGTTGAATTGAGGCGTCATTTTTTGTGAATGACAAAACAGGTGTGTCCGCCATTCTGCGCGGCGGTGCATTGCAAGCAATTGCGTAACTCCTTTAGGCATACGAGTGTATTTTTGGTTTTCTTACGCCACTCGAGAACGATGCAGTGAAGATATATTACAACTTTCTTGGATTCAAACCGGCGGCGATGCTGGCCCGGGCAGAGGCCCAACGCTGAGTTGGTCGCCGATTCACTTGGTGGCGTGACTGTGTGTGGCCGTTAAGAATATCCAATTTCATGGAGGCAGTTTTTTTTTATAAACTTCACCATTCTCTTTTTTCTTTTCCCACTCTCATCTCGGTTGTTGTATTCGTGCAGGAATTCGGTGCGCGCGACGCGCGCGTCAGGGGCTGGACTTGATTGATAAATATTTTAACAGCAATGTAAGTACAGTACGTGGGTGTGTGTGTGTGTATATACAGCAAGGGGTATAACGATGCAACGATCCTCCAAATGAAATTCGATTCTTAACCCTTGTGATGTACACACACACCGATTCATTCGCGTGAGAATCCATTCTACGATTCATGCCAATTATATATGCATCATCATGAACCGCCACGATCAGTCCACTGCTGAATGAAGGCCTTCCCCAAGCCTGATGCCGCTAAACCTTGCTGTTGTCCTCGACTCTCCCGGACTTGGCTGTACAAACGAGTCGGAGCGAACATGGGACGACGCAAAGCGAGCCGGTAAATACGAGAGGAAACAAATACATTCTGCGTGCGGGGGGGGAAGGAGCCGGCGGCAACCCTTGCATCCCGAGTAGACAGAGGGTCGGGGGGGACTACTTTTTAGTCAGCAGTAGGGGGGGGTGGTGCACCAAAAGCCCCAAGTTGTATTGTACGTCTATGCTCCCACGTCCGTGCGTGCTCCGCCGTCTTCCCCAACGCACGCCGACCAGCACCGTGGTCAGATGACCCCCGTGACCCACACGGCATGGGCAGGCCGTCATCCAGCAGTGGATTGGAAAACCTCCGAGTAAAAGGCCGCCCGCTGCCCTGTTTAGTTGTTTTTTTCCTGTCCGCGGTGCCACACTGAGCGATACAAAGTTGACGTCTCCCCAATGCCAAATTCCGCGAAACCTTTGGTTCTGTTCAACCGGAAATTTCCTCGCTCCCTCCCGCCTGTCCGTTTGGTCATATCGGCTGGCGCGTCGATTCCACGTGACTCACGCGTCGCCCCAACTACGCAAACACGCCAGGCATTTGTGCGTACATGCGTCTGAATTCGTGTGGTGTTGGAGGGGGGGACGAGCGGTGGATTAGTGGTTAGAGGCGCTGCGTTGCGGACGCGGTGACACGGGTTGGATTCCCGGCTCGGGCGAACTTCAACGGCCGGTGATATCGGAACCGGCCACAGCCCCTCGCCCGGTGCAGATACGGCCGGGCAGGGTGCTCGCCACACGAGCACCTAATGAAGGTGCAATTAATAGATGCTCGCTGAGAGCACTTTGCCCAACACAGTGCTTGGGGGCCACGCACGGGATCTTTGACTTTGATGTATCAGCGCTATCGTCTCCTGTGGCTTTGCGTATTCAGCTGCTTAGGCGTTGCGGGAGAGAAAGCCTCCAACGATGCACGCACGTCTGTTATGGTCTTCTGGCCCGGCTTGTGGCTCGGCTCGCGCAGCGCGTGCCGCTTTCGACGCGCGGCCTTTGGGGAATAATTCATGGCGTGGCCACGCTGACCCATTCATTACACCCGTCGCCATCCCGACCCTCGCCCCCCGCCCTGCCAATCCGAGGCGTGCGTCACCACCGCCGCGCTGAATTTAGTTTGTCCGCTCGCATTCGCGGTCCCTGCGACGGGTAGAATGGGTCTGGCGATGGCCTCTCCCGCTGTTTTACGATGTTGTTGGGGTCGTTTGCGCGAGCGGGCGGCGCGAAAATAATAGGACGGTTTGGCAACGCGAGCAGTTTCACCAACACGCAGATTTCCAGTTGGGACTCGGAGGCGCGGAGCCACGTTCAGGGTTCCTAATTTGCCCGGATTAAACGGACGAACCTTCGACGGTGATGGATTTGATTCGTACATTGCGGATCGCTGGTAACCTGGAGCAGGTGGCACATGACTTGTGGCCAGAGGTCGCAACCGGGTACCCGATATCTGTACCCTACCCGATACCCGGCTACCCGTAACCGGCCGGGTACGGGTACGGGTTGCCGTTTGCGACCCTCGTGCGGCCGGGTACGGGTAGGCCGTGAGTCACTGGTGAGTAACCTTTAGTCACTCATTTCGGGTAGGGTACGGGTACGGGTAGGGAACGGATACTCGTACCCGGCCGGGTACAGGTACGGGTACCCATTTGCGACCCTGGTGCGGCCGGGTACGGGTAAGGAATCAAAACCCGTTTGCGACCTCTGCTTGTGGCCAAGGCCACGGCAAGAGTTATACTGGAGGGGTGGTGTGCCGGGCATGGAAATGTATTTATTCCGGGCCACCCTCGTGGCCAGAGCCTTGTGAGGTTAACCTCCGAGCGAGACGAAACGCAACCCCCGTGGGCGGCCGGCACGAGCGAGCGAGTCTGTAGTAACGCCGCCGCGTGCCCGTTGGGTTTGTGCGGTCGCGCGCCCGCGTGGCCTGCTCTTGCTTTCGTTTGGTCCGTCGGCCTCGGCCGCGCACGCGTGCGCTCGCTTGCCGCCGTGCCTCTGTGCACACGCGAGCTGTGTGTTTGCGAAAGGCTCGTGCAAATGAACTCTTGCTGGTGGTGATTGGTGATGCCTGCGATTTTGCTGCTGCTGCTGCTGCTGCCGGTGATTCTAGTCGTGGTCACCCCCCATCTCTGATTAGCACGGTTGCCTGCGTACGGTGCAAAGGAAGTTCAACATACATACGTAGAAATACTGATTGTGCTTTTGCAGCTGCTGCTGATAGCGATGACAGTGGTAATATTTCTCTCAATGTCTGTACTTTGTGTTTGTGTGTGTGTATATACACAGTATTCATGAGTGTTTGCAAGCAAAATTTGTCGATGTAAATGTTTTTTTATGCAAGTATGTGAGTGTTTAGGCTTGTATATATCGCTGCATGTGTACGTGTGCGTGGGGAGCAGTAGTGTCGCGGTTAGTGCGCTGTTCTCTGAACCTTGGCAACCCGAGTTTGATTCCTGCTCACGGCTAACACCAGTGATGAGTACCGGGTGCGATGTGTAAACATCGCCACTGGGGAGACAAAGGTGGTAGGGCGTGGTGCTGGTCACCCACACCCTGGGTGCCATGCTGCCCTTACTTAATAGGTGCTCGCTTAACAGCAAGAGCTTGGGGAAAAGAGAGACGATGGGAGGAGGGAACTCCAAAATGGTGCAGTGCGTGGGAAGAAGCAGAAAGAGAAGTGTTTATGACCTGTTGTTGTAGTGTGGTGGGTGAGTGAGTGAGACGTGGGTGAGTGATTGTTGTGACCTACAGTGTGGTGGTTGAAGACCATACGGACGGGATGAAACGGTCAGTCTGGGTAGGCCGAAAGTCCCCGACCATAGGTAGGGGGATCGTGAGTCAAGTTCACGGGAGAGCAGTAAGCATGGTCGGAGCAAGCAAAGAGTGATACGGAGGTGAATGGCCACTGGTGAATGGGTGCTGGGATTTAATTGGTGAGTGTTGGATCATCGTTCACCCTGGCTGCTTTACGTTGAACAAAACAAAGTTACAGTGGGCGCGCACGCTAATTTGGGTTCTTGTGTTTGTTTGTTTTCTCTTTTGCGTAGAATATATTCAAGCGAGAGGACGGACGCTGGCTTATGAAAGCCTTACTTGAGCTGACAGTAAGTGTGGTCCTGTGTGTGTGTGTGTGCGTGCGTTGTGTGACCTGTCACATTCAGCCTTGGTATGTGCTCCACTCACCACCCGATTGGCCCAATCACTCACCCTCCAAATCACCCACCCACCTTCCAAATCACCCACTCACACTCTAAATCATCTACCAACCCTCCAAATCACTCACCCACCTTCCAAATCATCCACCCACCCTCCAAATCACCCACCTTCCCAATCACCCTCCTACCCTCCAAATAACCCACCCACACTCCAAATCACCCACCCACCCTCCAAATCACCCACCCACCCACCATCCAAATCACCCACCCACTCTCCCAATTACCCACCCACACTCTGCGTGAGTCTTTGGGGTCACCCTGGTGAGTCTATGGGTGTCTGTGTGAAGTGAAATCCATCAACTTACATCACCAATCATTGCCCCACACACATTTACAGAAGGTACAAACGAAATCCATCCTCCGACGCGAGGCGCCATCAAATGGCTCTCAGCTCCCACGTACAATCATAAACTCGGTCCGTTGCTCATTATTTTGAATTATACCGAGTAAGTTCGATCAGGCTCGGTTTCACGTGCATTTCCTTTATTTACGGCTGCCGTGTTTTGGCTTTGAAGCCGATTGCGCCTCGCCCCGTGGTGTTTGCGGGCGACGCCGTACTACGCTGTACGCTGTGCACGTGCGCGCGCACCCGTAACGGTAGCCGTTTCAGACATTTTTTTTGCTGAGTTTGTCGCCGTTTCCTGCACCCACCAGCTCCGGTTTGCACGGCCGCCACTGGCCCACGTGTGCCGCTGTGAGATAACAAGGGGCTCTCTCGCCCGCTCGCTCACGAGGCTGCCGTGCCGCCGGAGGGAATGTGGTGCGTTACCTGAATTTTTGGAATGCCACTGCGGTGAAATGATTTGGCACGCTGGACGCAATCTCCCGGCTCGACTGTTGAGACAGAGCGTGAAGTTTCTTAAATCCCACGCCCCCTCCACTACGACCACCTCTGTTCGCCCAGAAGTTTGATTTATATGATTATTATTACTACAGTTTTTGTAGTTCGGGGGTGATGTTGCTACGTGTAATCCCAATCGAGTCACTTGCAGGTGTATTTTCTTATGTAATTGGGATATTTTTTTGACTGATGCCAGGAACTGCAGAACCTGTAGGAATCCCGGACAGGAGGAGGAGGGCATAGAATCGTCACCGAAGGTGCCTGTGTCGAGAGTCGAACCCCCAGTCCCATCTTGCTGTTAGGCACGAGTGTTACCCACTCTGCCACCCCGCAACCAACATAGAAGGGCACGCCAGTTAGTTGATCGGCAGGTCACGTGTGTTGGGGTAGAGCGTGGATATTTCCACCACTTCCAAGACATCTGGTCAGTATGGAATGTTACAATCTCCAGGTAAGACCCACTGTGCTACTTAACTCTTTTTCAGAAGCGACTTGGCCACAAATGATTACTCAACGAAGTGACTCATCAGTGGGAATTTATGGTAGCAAATTTTCTAAATGCGTGTTGATTCTAAATGTGGAGACAGCATATCGGAGGACCCAAAGAAAAATCCATGCAACCACGGGGAGAGAGACACGCAAACTCCAAATATACAGCAGGCGTCAGGGTCGGGGTTGAACCCACGACCTCTTGTATGCCAGACGAGGTAGTTAACATTTCTTAGCCACCACGGCTCCCCTAGTGGGGCTCTCCATAGCTCCCTCCAGTGGAGGTCCTTCTCCAAGCATTGGCGTGATTAAATAATTGCAGGGCTGCACCTTTTACCTTTGAGGGCAGAGTAATGGGGAACTTTTCCTTACGGAGGCTCGAAATAGGACTTGCGTACACCACGAGTTGACGTGAAACTCTGGATCACGCTCGGGCTGTACGCATTCATTACTTGCTCAGAACTAACCCGAGTTGAGAAGCTCACACGGCATGTGGAGCGAAACCGTTGGTCATCGTGGCGTGAGCAGCAGTCGTGCGTGACACCGTATCACGTGTGATCGTATCTCGAATCCCTATCCTCCAAATTGTACTGCCAGACCACTCGCCCACATCAACCCTACACTCCAATCCCGTACCGCCGATGAGCACGGTTGGCTACGTGCGGCGCGAAAGAAGATCTGGTCCAACCCATGTGAGACTAGGCTCTAAGGAAAGCTGTCTCGGGTGTGGACCAATCAACTTCAAGGACAGTGCATACGTTATCAGAGTTATGTCTTTTGTTTGTATTATGACTGCAGGTATTGCGGTCTATGCAAACATGACTCCTTGTAAAAAAGTGTCAGTTTTGTTGCCAGATAGAAGGGTAAAAAAACAATTAACATATTTTTACTGGCAAATGAAGTTCCCATAGTATAAGTTCAATATACGTACAAACGCATGCATACACGCAGCATCACCGCGTAAACCCTACAACAACAACGGCCGTGACACGTTCAGCGCGTCGATCGCCGTCACGTTCACCTGGGAGCTCTTTGCCTCCCGTGTGAACGCGCGGCTTTGCCCCACCCCGTTCATTGCAGCCTCCATGTCTCTCTCTCTCTCACCTTTCCTCAAACGCCGCCCAGCCCTTACCGCCCACTCGGCTGTGTGGAGGGTGGAGGTTTCTGGAGCGGCCTACAGAGGTGGAGACGCGACGTGTCCCCCCGGCCCGCTGATGCGGATCGTACGCCTGACGTTATGTGAACGGTGTCGCTTGCAATGCAGAGATGGGCCCAGTGGCTCGGGAGGGGAAGGGGGGGGGTTTATGTCGTGATTAAACCGGATTCTCAAGAGTAGCTTGGTTGCTGGTCTCGGCCTAATCGCCACTTTGTTCCAAATAATGGGCCACTTTGTTGAGCTATCATTTGTGAAAAATAAGTCAATACCTCAGTGGGCTTTGCCTGGTAGGATGGGGATGATTTAGTTTTATTAGTCTGTGTTTTTTTATTTGTCTACCTTGTCCTTTGCACGACTATAATGTGTTGTACTGTTTGTTGTAACGTTTTTACCCGCCCCTATTGGACATCAGTGAAAAAGAGCTTTATAGCTCATCGGATTCCTCCAGTATAAATACACATTCTGATTCTGTTTACAGGGGCTGAGACAAAGAGAACACCTATTGCCGAATGTGTCTCAGAAGTTAAGCGAGGGGAGTGAGCCTGGTATTGACAGCGCTTCGATGGGATATTGAGAAATGGAGCAATAAAATCAGCTGTGCGCGCAGGTGAACATCTCAACAATCGTGCTTGACGGCAACAGCTTGGGAAGAAAGGCTTTTTTTTATTCAGCAGTGGTTCGACCACGGCTCATTGATGATGACGACGAATTAAAAATAAAGCCGAGTGTAGCGGCAAAACAAAAAAAACCAACCACCACACGCACTCAAAAACGTGAGGAACAAAATGGCCGGTCCGTAAAAATAAAAAAATGTCTCTTGCCGTGCCTTGGCGGTCACGATCGACGTGTCGCGACATGCGCCAGGTGCAAAAAAAGAAAAACGTTCCCTCCTGTGGGCACGCGAGGGGGAGAGCCGAGGAGGTGGTGGCATTTGTGTGTGTGTGTGTGGGGGGGGGGTTAGCGGAGAGACGACGACCTTTGGTCCACTAATTCGCGTCGTTTATCTTAACCCTGCGGCATTACGCATTGCCCCGTGGCGGAGCGCGCTAACCCTCGCGAGCTCGTGGCGCGCATTTGCTGGCTGCTTCTTCCACGCGCTTGTCCCACTCGTGTGCCAACCTTCTCCACGCTGACCTGTCCTGCGCCATCTCTCTTTGCGCTCCTCGGGCCACCGTGTCCACATCACCCCCCACCACCACCTCTCCTTCTGCCTTTCTCTCGATCTCGTTCCTTCCACTTTCATCACTTGCACCTTCTGACCCACGTTATTTTCCTGTTGTCTCTCCACGCACATTGCTGGCTGCTCACCGTAAAACCAAAAAAACCTAAACCCCCAATTTCGATGTAATTGTGGTTTTGTCGAGCTTGTGAGCGTGCGTGCCTCGTGAGGATGGCCGCGAAGTGGTTGGCGGTTCTGTGTGGATGCGTTAAACGTATCGTTTGGTATGTCGTTCAAATCACCGCAATGCCAGGCCTAATCTGGAGGCGATTTAACAATTTTTTTTGGAGGACGGGGCAGCAACTTGAACAGGCCCAGTGTTAATGTCGTCGGCGCCTTCGGGTTTTTTGGTCTCGGCCGTGGAGGAGGAGGGCAGTTCTCTTCGTGTGCGGCTTTCATTTGTTCTGTAAAATGAAAAAACAACAACAACAAAACTAGAGGATAAATTAACCAATGGATCGTAAAGGTAATTCGGTGAGTTTAGTATTTTTTTTAGTCTAGTCGATGGCAACCCGTGAATCTTTAGGCAAGTCTTAAGTCTGTGTATTTCATTTTATCGTTAATAATAAAAACAATTCCTGACTAAGTTATCACCGTGGACAGTGGGACAATTGATCCGGCACAGTGTGAAAGACTTGAAGGGCTGACTAAATTGACAATGCCACAGGGCCTTAAAGCCACACCCAACCATGCTCCGATTAGTGCACAGTCTTGAATGGCCCAAGGGAAGGTGTCCATTATACATGGTGGTCCATTTCTCTTGCGGCTCCTTCTTCAGTGAATTCACCCCCTCAACGTGTTTTTCCCCTTTGCATAGTAATTTTAGTTTTTACATGAAACCTTACTTTGTAGGGAAACAAATATTATAATTATGGTTTACCATTGGGATGTTTTTTGGCGAATGCCAGGAACTTGCAGAACCTGTTGTTTAAATGGAGGTCACAAGACACCATGTACAATATAACGTAATGCAATACAGCGTGGAATTATATTTATTTATTGTAGCTTCTAAATATTTAATCTTCAGCGGTGGCCACCACTCTCGTCGTGTGCTGTGTTTAATGTACTGGGTGTGTTGTTTTTTGTCGTTGTTGCGCAATGTCCTGATTGTGACCGACTTTGGTTGGATATAATCCACCATCATGTGTAGGCATGGCGATACCTGAGAGAGAGCGAGAAAAACAGTCCTAGGCAAAGATGAAGGTCTTAATCCCTTACTTGAAGAGGGGAATTGCCCAAAACGTCACCTATTAATTATTAACACAGCACATCTATTTTCCATATATCAGAATCAGTATATTCATACTGGATGCTGAGCTTTACACGGGCCCTCCTCCGATGAGCTTTAAAGCTCTTTTTTTTCACAGATGTCCAGTCGGGATGGGTCAGAACGTTACAACAACAAACAATACAAAAAAACATTAGAGTCTAAAGTTTAGGAAAGGTAAACAAATCGCTGAAAAAATCCCCAAATAGAACATAACTATTTTCTATTTTACCTGGTAAGGCGCACTGAGCAATTAGCTTTTTTTTCAGAAGCGACCTGGCCACAAATGATAGCTGAACGGAAGTGGCTTATCATCACGTGGAAATTTATATCAGCCAAATAATCTACGGCAGTGATATCGATAGACGTGTTGAGTTCTTGGTTGTTCGTGCCTGTGTGCGCCTCTGCTAACGAAGTGGCAGCAGCATTGTCAAATCATTTATCGGATTGACCAGACAACAGGAATGACTCTTGCGAATGCTACTGCGAAGTTCTGCCACTTGCGTTTGGGGTCCTGGGGGGGGGGTTGGTGGTGGTGGGGGCAGGATGAGGCTCTCTGCACAGCAGCTGCGAGCATTAAAATACCCGCGTGGAACGCGCGACTGCTTGTCACATCCCATCGCCCGCCCGGCGCTCATTCATTCACTGCGAGCCATTCATCCGATCCCACCACGCTCGTGCATTCATTGAGCAAAATAAAATGAGTGAGTAACGCTGACGCGGTGGACGGTGGTCAAATGAGGCCTCCGTGTATATTTGGTGGGGACAAATGGGGTTGGCAGCAGACGGGTGGCGGATGGTTCACAGTGAAACTGTGTTTTGATTATCGAGTGAATATCACTCCCCTGCGTGCACTCTCTTACCTCTCCACTCTCATCCCTTTTCTCGTTGCACCTTCCTACCTCTCCCCTCTCATCACACTCTACTCCCCTCCACGCACTTTGCTACCCCTCTGATCCTGCTCTACTCCCCTCCACGCACTCTCTTACCTTCCAAGTACTCTGTACTGCAGCAGCCAAAGCCTTTCTGTTGAAACCCCCAGTCAAGCTTCACTCAAAAGGGACGTCGCTTATTCTGCTCTGCTGCCCCGATCATCTGAACATCGTGCTCTCAACTCCATTCACTTCAAGTCCAGGCTTAAGACCTTCGCTCTGCCAATGACTGACTGCCTCTTTCTCTCTCGAAAATAAATGTCCGCCGGCATTTCTGTACAGCTACTTGAGATGCGGCTGCATGTAATTGCTGCATATGTCCACGTATTGTAACATTACCAATTAAAATTGATTATTTCGCTCACGGTACATGCTTAGAATACGGTGTGTAAGAATCAATTAATGCAAACTTGGTCCGATCTTAACGAGCCCAATAACGCGGATGTGATGTGTCTTTCAAGTAACTATTCCCACTGGTATTTCGGTACAGGGTCGCAAAATGCTGTCGCGTCCAGACGCTATAGATAACGCGTACAAGGCCACGTATCACGTACAGACGCTACAGATAAACACGTACAAGGTCACGTATCGTGCACGGATTTTTCAAATGATTATGACTCAATGTATACCGTGGAAAGCCTCGCTCGAGTCTGATGACTCTTTCGCCGGAAAGGGTGCTGCCAATTATAGCGAAGGGTGCCATCGGGCAGAAGTCTTATGGGACCTTTTTTTCCAGTATCAAAGAATGAAAAGTAAAAAAAAGTATCCCACGATATACCCCGCTCACCCCAAACTATAAATCCTCTGATACGTGTGGCCTTGTCTTTGAACTGTTCGCCTGTTGGCGTTCTCTGGTCTGACACCGATGAGACTAGGCCATGAAGAGGGCTGTCTCTGGTGTACCGCAGTCAGTTTCAAAGACGGCGCATATATTATCAGAGCACGTTTGCTTGCATGTTCATCACAAGAACGTGTGGTTAATACAGACTTGGCGTGCAGAAGCTATATATTTGGTGTTTGAACATATTAATTCCTGTTTTATTGCCAGAAAGGGTGAAACCAATTCTTATTTTTCATACTGGGCATAAGTAGTTTGGTTGAATGCGACGGAGAGTAAACAATATAGAGGCACCACCATCTCCCTGTGGGCTCTTGGAGTGGCTGCAAGAATGAGTCGCGTGGGTGTCTTAATTAGCCATAGCTGCCTCAATCCATTCTGCAATTTGCATTGTCAATGCAGCAATCCTACCGACAGGCTGTGAGTCATTGCCACTGATGCAATTCAGCTCGGCAGTCCTTTTTTTTCTTGTGTCGTTCTCCACCGGGGAATTACTTACACGTTGGTGGCGGTGGGGAACGTCGCGTGCGAGTTTGGCATTCGAGTGCAACACGCGTTTGCATCCAGCGGTAGATAGATCCCTGGATGGTTACGTTGACGATGAGCCAAGTCGCGAGAGTTGTCAAAACATTGCATCGATTCGCCGGTGTGCTTTGGATCCTTCGGCGCACAGTCCGCGCATCAAATCTATGTTCCGAAGTTGACGCGTGTGAGAATTCGGTGACCTCATTTTTCAAGGGAAGGGCACAGATTTCGTCAGAGCAAGCTGCACTTTTCTGCAGATTTCCATCGTTGTTCCCGTGGCACGACCACGCTGCAACTCCCGCCAGTTCCCGGTGTTGGAGAGGGGGGGGGTTATAGGGTGATGTGGGTGGGGGGTGCAGGGAAGGGATGACGGAAGAGCTGATGCGGTTTAGACAAACACAAAAGGGCGGCTCTGCCGTGCCGTTCTCCGTCATTGTTGTTTTTTTTTGCAACGGCTTCATCTCGCTGACGCCACCGCCGCGGAATCTCTCGGAGCTTAGCCGGACGGTGGCCGCTCCGCGTTTTTCATCGTCTGCGCGAGCGCGTCGCGTCCGCGGGGGACGACTGCGCGATCGTGGGCGGGCGGAGTAGAGCGAGGGAGGCCGACGAGCAAAGAAGAATAATTATAGCGCTTCGAAGTTTTTCAAGCGACGGACATCTAACGGAAGATGCTGCTGGCGATGAGAGTGTGTGGAAGGTAGGAGTGGGTGGACGGGTGCTTTAGCGGGCGATGTTCGCGCTCTGAGCGGTTGCAGAGTAAGCGCGGCATGTTAGTCGTGTACACGCGTGCGTGCGTACGTAGTACCGTCGGCGCGTCGAAGCCAATTTGGCCAGGCGTGCTGTTGCTGGCCACAGCGCTCCTTTGTGCTGACGGCACTTGCCCCAACAGTCTACGTTGGCTTCATGGTGGGGGGGTGGGAGGTCTTAGTCTTGGTGTGTGTGCGCGTAACCTATGAAGGCCAGCATGGCACATGAGAGGGTGGGTGGCCAGAACCATGCCCGGCTGCCTTTGTCTCCCCGGTGGCGATGTTTGCATGCCGCACCAGGTGCTCATTTTAGGCCGAGTCGACCTGGCGGGGGCCCAGGACCGGTTCAGATAATCGTCACCGGTGTTGGTCGTGAGCGCGAATCGAATTTGGATCAGCGGGTTCGTAGCGCAGCGCGCGCCAAGCGCTGCACTACCCGCTCCCCTTAGCAAGCACTTTCACAAGGCGCTCGTTAACAGCACTTTCCCCAACCGTCTGTTCAGGCTAACAAGGCGGGGGGTCCTTTGTCTTTGTGTTGCACAACAGCGCTCGCGAGCCAACAGCCCCCCCCGACATCATGAGCCGTAAGAGCAAGCTGCTGCGCAGGCTGGTGCGTTGCCGGTGCCTGCGCGGGGAGGAGGAGACCATCTCCACCATCGACTACTCGCACTGCTGCCTGCAGCAGGTGCCCAAGGACGTCTTCCTGTTCGAGAGGACCCTGGAGGAGCTCTACCTGGACGCCAACCAGCTGGAGGACCTCCCCAAGGTGATGGCGGAGAGATGCGAGCTGCAGGGATAATGCCGACTTGAGAGGGTGGTGGGAAGTGGTGGGGGCGGCGTGGGGGGGGGCACGGTTTACGTGCCGATAATGCGACACTGCTTCGTACGAAGTGACTGGGATTTCTTAATATCTGTTTTATTGCCAGAAAGGGTAAAACCAATGATTATTTGTGCCTCGCAGCAAAAAAAGTTTCCGGATCCGGGTGCCTTTCTGCGTGGCGTTTGTATGTTTTCTCTCGCTGCTCTGTTGGGGTTTTCTTTGGGTTATTCATGTTGCTTTTTATAGATGAAAAAAATGCAATGTTATTGGTATTGGCCAATCATCCCAATGCTGAACATTACCTTAAAATTTACTCGGTTGGAACCACACACAGTAACTTAGCCCCCTATTGTGAAAATATAACAATTTCAGTGGTTGAATTCCTGAAATTATGATTGTTGACATGGGAGTCTGGAATTTTTCGCATTTTCATCATCTCTAGCCTCTTCAGTATGCTCGAAATTATGAACTTGCTCAACAACAAGATCTTGATTTTCATTGTCATTCCTTTGCTTATAATCGACGTACTTATTCTCATCCCTGTGATCATCATCCATAACCTCATGGTTATTGTTCCTTTGGCGTTGGTAAAACGAGCAGCACCATACGGTGCAAACCATGGCTTTACAACTTGATGAGAAACCAACGATAATTATCGACCCATTGAGAGTTGTTTTTAATCGAGGCAATGCGCGGGCCCATTGCGTTGTGACGCACGTACACACCGTCGACACAAACTGAACCGGTTATGAAAAGCAGGGGGGGGGATAGAAATATGGGGAACGAACCCGCTGCTGCCCCACAGAAAGGGGAGCGGTTGACCCCGTTGGTCACGTGGCCGCTGCTGCTACGGATCGATTCCTCTAGATGCATCGTAACATTTGCGTGAAGGTTCATTTACCTTAAGAATTGCATTTGTGAAATGCGATTGTTCACATGAACCCCTTCGCAGCCAGTGTAGCATTATTCTCGAACGACAACGGCGATTTTAAAATAATAATTTAAGAATGATACAGTATCTTCTTGGTTCTTTCGGTAAAGTCACGTAGAAGGGAAATAATAAAATAATAAAAATAAACCATAATAAAATACAATTGTGAGAATTATTTTATTATGTTTTATTTTTGTTATTTTTATTATTGTATTATTTCCCTTCTACGTGACTTTACCGAAAGATCCAAGAAGTTGAATCCCTGCAGTCACGAAAGCTTTAAATCTAAATGATACAGTATTTTGTAACGCACGCACATGTAATTAAACGGACAAGTCGTTGTTTGATCGCCAACTCGGAGCTGTGGGCCCGACATGTCATCGCGACCGATTTGTGCTCGTGCTGTGTTTTTTAAATTTCTTTTTGTTTTCCTTCCGGTTTCTGTTTGCGTCGTGGCTGTGCTTTTACTGTTTTTATTTTGTCAATTTGTTGACTCCCCCCGGATCACGCTTGCAAATAAGACCTCATCCTGGTCTCCGAGTTATCAGCTGGTTAAACAAAGTCACTTGAAACTTAACGACGTAACAAGGGGGCGCTAATTGTCAAGTGGCCTAGTCCTCGCTTGGCGTGTAGGTGGATTGACTCGCCGAGTGTTTTTATTCAACACCAACTTCTTTTCCCGAATGTCGTTGTCCACTCTCGTCGCAGCAACTGTTCAGCTGCGTCCTGCTGCACAAGCTGAGCATCTCCGACAACGACATCTCCATCCTTCCGCTGTCCATCGCCAACCTGGTCAACCTCCACGAGCTGGACATCAGTAAGAATGGTGAGTGCCCCGCGGAAAGTGAGTTTTACCCCGTTCGGTTGAAGCTACCAAACGTCCTGGTTTGGCCGGGACAGTAGCGGCGGTTTTCAAGAAAGGCTTGTCCCCGGTGTGTCCACTCATTCTCCCCCCCCACACCACCAAAGAATTTGAAAAAAAAAAGTGGCCTTTTTCTGTGTTTTAAAATCTTCTGGTCTCATGCTCGACTCGCAATGCACGCAAAGGGCGGAGCTACCCTGAGCAGTGGGCGGAGCTGCCAGAGGAGTAGGGCAGGGCCGATGCGCAGTAGGCTGAGCTGAACATCCGGAGTGTGGCCGCTCGCTGTGTGTGCGGGGCTAGGGGTTGAGCGGGCGTGGCTTTGTAAAAGTGGGTGGGAGCTGACGGTGGAAGCGGGGAGGGGGGAAGGTACTGTCGGCTCACCATGTATCCTGGTTGATCCTCCGATAAATAATATTTGGTATCTTTATCTTCAACGTGTCCATTTAAGTTGGTCTATTGTTCACTCGATCGATCAGTTATTCGGCATCATGCCAAGATGACAAGTTGGTTAATACCTGTCATAAAGTCACCCTGAATGCACTCGATCTTGTTGGACATCCGGATCCAAGCAGTATTAAGCCCTAATTAGTACTGCCATGCGAGACGAGTGGTACATTTATAGGCGTGAGGCGAGTGAAATTCAAAGAGACTCGTCGTGTTTTCTCGTTGTTTACGCGTCACTGTGCCGGTGGCTTAACGACCTCAGACCTTGCCCCGTTCTCATCACATTAATGTGACAGACGTGTTGACACCCACGAGTTATTTACGCCGTCCGTACTCCTCCCCCTGCTGCCCCTGCTGCCCCCGCCGCCTCTCAGTTTAATAGCCCTCGGCCCACCCTACAATGGTTTCCTGTTGCCCGCACACCTTTCCTATTTTGCCAGTCCCATCTCCTCCTCCTCCACTCGACTCTTTTGAAAACAGGAATTTACGATCTCCGCGGTTACAGTGTGTGGCTCACAACTCTTTAAGGGTTGTGCGACGCTCGATTGCCAGTTGAGGAATTAACTCGCAGCCGATCATCCCCCTCCGGTAGTCGGTGTCAGAATTAATGATTGAAGTGTGCTTTCATGCTGCCTTGTTTAGTCTCCTTATCGTTACCAACCCCGCACTGACATTGTGGTGAAATATGGTCAAAGAGCTCCCACGAACGACTTATTCCCCACAACAGTGTTTGCTCAAGTGCAGCGAAACGTCGTATTCAAATTGTGAATCTTGTGGATTTACTCTCCAACACACCGATGGGCTGAAGTAGTAACCAATTGGCGCGTTGTTTACGTGACAAACCTTACTTGCTGTGTCGGGTGGTGGGGGGTTACCACACATACGCGATCTAACCCAAAAACCTTTATTATGAATTAGTGCAGTTTGTCTAACAAGGGTGGGTCAGTGGTGCAGTGTTTAGCGCACTGCACTATGAATTAAGAAACCTGAATTATATTCTCAGTCGAGGCTAAAATCCGGTGCTTGTACAGTTGGACCCAATCATGTGCTCCTCTCCTCCTCTAACCGGCACGGACCAGCATGGTGAAGTATGGTCAAGCAACCTCCATGCCTGATGAGGTGCGTGGAGGCCTTCATCCAGCAGTGGATTGACAAGTACTCAACTCGTACACATGCAATGTAGAGTCTGGCACCTCCGACAGATTTTCTTTTCTCTCCAAACATAATTTTTTTTCGCCTAATCTGAAACAAGCAGTCTCCCCCGCTATGTGAAAAATAGACTCGCCGCGACGTGTTCGCTATCTCCTCCTCTCCGAGCACGACGGCGCATTCGCGATGAGCGCGCCGCGTCGTTCCCCGTATCGCCGCAGCACATCAGGCCCCGCCGAACATCGCGAACTTTTTCACACGAGCGACGTTTTGACGCTCAGGCGGAGAGATGCGGCGTACCCGCTTGAACCTGCCCAAGCACGCCGCCTTCCCCGCAGCCTTAACGCCCCCCCCTCACCGCCACCCTCACCCAACTCCCTCCCGCCCCCCCATTGAACGACTCGCTGCTCTTATTTCTGCCTCGACCGGGAGCAACCCAGGGGATCGTAGCACCACGGACGTTATTCGTCGCCGTTCCCCCAAGGCTTAGAAATGGGAGGAAGGGGTGAACCCGGTCTGTGATGAAACAAAAAACGGTTAATTCACCACACGTGTACACTTAGGCTGCATAAAAATGTGTTGAATTGTTACATTAAGTAGAGCGTGGGCGAAGATGTCGAATGTGTGTGTCATCGTCTATTTTTATTGCATCTCTCAAGTCACTCGTTTAACTTGCCAGACGTGTTTTAGTCACTGACCCCCCGACGAGTGATGAAGTAAGAACTAAACTAACGTAAAGATCTCTACTGTATGTGTATATATATACATATATATGGCGGAGCGGTGGTGCAGTGGTTAACACGCTGCGCTACGAACCCGGTGGCACGAGTTATATTCCCGCTCGCGGCCAACATTAATTGAGCAGGGCCTGGGCCTTCCCGACGTCGACTAGGCCTCACATGAGTACCTGGTGCGATGTGTGAACATTGGCACTCGGGAGACAAAGGCAGCCGGGCGTGGTGCTTGCCACCCTGGCGGTCATAGGTTACCGGCCTTCATAGGTGCCCGCTAACAGCACTTGCCCACACAGCCTGTTGCAGGCTAAGCGTGTGTGCGTGCATGTGTGTGGATCTCACAGCCAGGAACACCGTGGAGTGCATTGCGAAGGAGGCATGACCAGAGGGAAAACGATTTCCTGTAACCCAAAAATAAAAATTACATATTTGGCTTAGTATGCATACCATACCTTTATTAATTAATAACCATTTTTAAACACATTTGATTGTAAGCAGAAAGGTTATATGGCAGATGTTTTCTTCTTGCCTTTTTATATATATACTTCATAAGCACGCGCTGATCCACGCACGGATGATCGAGAGTTATGTTTCACTTTGCAGGTGCTTTGTCTAGCTAGGCAGCAGGTGGGCGCGTGTGTGTGCGAAGCTCCCCCGACCCCCCCCCGCCCGGCCCCCCCCCCCCCCAGCCCCCCCCCCCTCCCCGGCCTCGACCCTGTGTGATGTTTAACATCGCGGCGGGGTCACGCCCGGGCACACCGACAGAGCCGACGGCTCGGGTGACGAGCGCGAGAATCACGGCCCCAAACCCCGCCGGGGTAGCCGGCGCTCGATGCGCCGCGCATGAAAGCGGCGATGGCCTCGACTCCGGCGCCTTGCCGCCCTTTAAAAGCCGCTCTGTAGTTTTCCGGAGCGGCCGCTTTTGTTTAAATCGTTTCCGGGTTTGTCGGCGTTAGTGAGGGGTATTCTTTTTTAGGTCCCTAACATTTTGTGCTTGCGTGTGTTTGTGTAGCGCCCAACGTCGGTGACGAATATCTGAACCGGTCCTGGGCCTCCCCTAGGCCGACTCGGCCTTAAATGAGTGCTTGTTGGGGTGTACAAACATCGCCACTGGGGAGACAAAGGTGGCCGGGCGTGGTGCTGGCCGCCCACCCCCTCGTGTGCCGTGCCGGCCTTCATAAGTGCTCGCTAACAGCACTTGCCCCAACAGTCTGTTAAGCCTATACGGGGGATTTTTGTCTATGTTTTTAAAATAAAAAAATGTAATGGCCTTGAGCCTGTTTTACATTTTCTTGGGTGTGATGGACAGAATTTGTTTCCAGTGATTTGAGGTATGGACTGCAAAAGTCCATAGCTCGGTTTTATATTTACACGCACACATGCAAACATGAAGACAAAGACTCTTTGTCATGTAATACAGACTGTAGGGACAAGTTGTGTAAGCGAGCACCTGTTATAGGGCCCGAACCACACCTGGCTGCCTGGCTGCCTTCATCTCCCCCGCACGGATTGGCTGTACGTTTACACGACCCGTTCGTTTAATCCCGAGTTCACCACAGGTGGGCTGAGAACAGATCCTCGCACCATCTGCCTACTCGTGTTCTCCACGGCAGGAAATTGAACCCGGGTTGCGGGGTTCAGAGAGCAGTGTGCAAAGCCCTACGCCGCTGCTCACTCATAGAGGAGAAAAAGAAACACGTTTCCTCCGTATAGTCTTAACAGACTGTTGGGGCAAGTGCTGTTGGCGATCGCGTAATGAAGGTCAGAATGGCACACGAGGGGCGGTGGATGGCCAGCATCAAGCCTGGCCACGTATGTCTCCCCGGTGCTGATGTTTTACACACTCCACGTGGTACTCATTTGAGACTGAGTCGAGCTAGAGGAGACCCGAGACCGATTCAATTATTCGTCACTTTTATTGGTCGTGAGCGGGATTTTGAACTCTGGTCGCTGGGTTCGTGGCACAGAGCGGAGTCGCCACTGCGCCACAACTCCCCACACAGCGCACGCCAACACAATACACACAGACGTGTGGAAACAGTGTAGACGTTGGAAAGTTAAGCATGGAAAAACATTTTCTTCTTGTACCAAATTACATCTCGTTTTCGCTTCTTCAACATGTTATTTTTATTGCTCTAAGGGCTTGTCTTTGCGCGTGCTGCGAAATGGGTGGCCTGAAAGATTCGGCGTGTGTTCACCGCGCATCGCCGTCAAAGAGATGCGGCTGGGTTTAATGCAGGATGGAAAGGCCACGTAAATAATATAAGACGACCCGGCCAGGGTCGTAGCTTGCTTTGGTTTGTAGGACAGGTCGAGAGGTCGTTCACATCCTGTCCAGTATTGACTCGGCCAAATCGTCACACATCAGAATTGTACATCATCATCTGTTAATCGTAATCGTTTTCCATTATCATCATCGTTCATTATTCTTCGTCGTCATCAAAAATATTTTATCATAATCCTTTATAGACATTCATCTCGCATCTTGCGTTACCATCGATTAATCATCATCACCATTATCCTTTCGTCTCGGCATTTAGCATCGTTATAACTGTCGCCACTGCCAACGGGTCTTGGGCTGCGGTCGTCCTTGTAACAGAGCTGCTTGGCTCAATGGTCCTCACCACAGCTGAAAAAACAGTCCGAATTTCTCCTCTACTCCCTAACATGCGGGGTGTCTACTGCAGTGCGTGTGGCATTGGCGTGGCACCCAGATGTCGGCGACAAAGGGGAAGCCCTCGAGCCAGATGGCGGCGGTGGTGGCGGTGGTGGTGAGACTGTGAGAGGGGTCCTGCATGGATGTGTTGACTGTGAAAACCGAAGGAGACGTACATCCAGATGGCAGTGGGTGATGAGACCTTGGAGGCCGGGCGTCGGAACTTTGCAACGGCTGAGAGAACCTCGCAGGAGGAAGGAAGCGATGGCGCGGCGTGGTGCACCAGTGACATCGGCAGCGATGACCTTTTGACCCTGACCGGCGTGCTTTTCGGCACGCGGTTCGAACCGAAAGCGCATCGGAGAGAGCCTCGCAGCACAGCCACGAGAACCGACGCGGCAGTCTTCCAGGAATGTGTTTGCGGTCATTTCAGTTGAGTAATGCCACGGTGACGTAAGAGATTTAAACAATTCGCCCTCAATCCCCTGTACGCGCCGGTGAAATTAAACGTGGCCTGGGTCACCCGCGCGATTGTTTTTCTTTGCGGCGTCGTCTTTCTTGGGGCAGCAGCAGATGCAGCACGGATAACTGCTGCTCCCCCCAACCTCCCTCCCAACCACCCACCCTCTCCAGGGGGCATGAGAGATGGGTGGTCGTCTCATGAAAACAGCCCCTGCTGTTGTCGCTTCTGTTCCTCGATTTTTCGTTTTTATTTGAAACCGTTAAGGTTTCAAAAAGGTGTGGCGGCTAAGATAATAACGTTAAACGTTATCTCGCCGATGGGTAAAACTGGGAGCGAGGACAGCGCTGGGCTTCGTTTGCTTGCGCGTTGTTTGAAAGCTTTTATCGCAAGTTGTGTTTTTAGGTTTTTTTTGTCTTTTCTCCACTCAATTCTATCCCGATTGTGCTCTCGGCACCGACGTCATAACACGACGCATCCTCCAGTCTGATGATCCTGCTGCGAGAAATCCTTACCGAGGTTGACATATTGATCGAGATTCGATAATTAACTCATTGGACGTGAGAACCCGGCCACTTGAACGGGTGCTCGAGCGGGTATTTGGACCTGCACTCTCTATCTCAACATTTCCGGCTGAAGAGCTCCGTGTGCGACACAGCCATTAAGAACCGCCAGTGCCATCCAGAGGTCAAACAGATACGTGTGGCTTTTGTCATTCACTTTCGTTAAGGGAATTGGCTTGGAACAAGATGTCAGAAAATAATTAAAATCTGTTGGTAGCTAATCCCACTGAAGCAAAATTCGAATCACTATAGCTTTGGAGGGGGGGGGGGGGTCTTTGACCAGTGGTGGATTGAGCTTGGCTGATAGAAGCTGAAATAACGATCTGTTTAGCCATCGAAGATTTCAATAAAATCACGTTTTTAATCCACTAGCCTTTCGGCCTTCTGCACTTTAGTGTTTCCCCGCAGAAGTTTGTTTAAAACAGAAGAAAGCCCTTGCCCAGCAGAGTGTGTACCCGTTAATCTATGGATGCTGTGGTTTCCTAGTGTTATAGGCAAGAGCTCTCTATGTTCATGTCCACATCCTGCTTGCCTCGGATCGTAAATAGGCCTGGGGTGGGGGGGGGAGGGAGTTATGCAGCAGAGGGAAAAGATGGATGGGTGGGTGATCGAGTCGAGTAAGTGATCGAGTGAGTGAACGAGCCAGTGACTGGCTGAGTGAGCGAGTGAGTAACTGAGTGAGTGAGTGACCGACCGGGTGAGTGACCGGGTGAGCGAGCGAATGAGCTGATGAGCAAGTGAATGGGCGCGACCAGCGGAGTGAGGGAACAAGTGAGTAATTGATTGAGCGAGCTAGTTGAGAGCGTGTGGATGGAATGCCATCGGCTGTGGCTGACTCGTGTGCATTTAGAACATTGATTCCCCACTGATCTCTTGTGCCACGAGTGTTGCTGAAAGTAGACGGGTGCCCCTGTTAGCGGCTCTCTGGCTCGCACTCTGAACGCCTGACTGCACGCACGGGGCCTGACTGACCCGATTGCTTTGTACTTCGGGGATTCCTAGAATTTAGTCAGGGTGCCCAAAACTCAAGAGGCTCAGCAATGCAGAGAGCTGTATTGCAGTGGTTCTCAACCTCCCTGCTTTGATGGACATCGCCGTCAATGCTACTGGACACAATACACAGACAGTATGATCATTCTTGTTAAAATAAACTATAAAACTATTTTGTTTTACCAGGTAAGGCCCACTGAGGTGTATAGCTCTTTTTCAGAAGCGACCTTGCCACAAATGGTAGCTCAATGGAAGTGCTTATACGTGGACATTTCTTGCAGCCAAATACTCTAAATGCATGTTGATTGAAAATATGGAGGGAAAAGCCAGAGGACCTGGAGAAAAATCCACACGACCACGGGGAGAACATGCAATCTTTAAATATACAACAGGCATTGTCAGGGTCGGGATCGAACCCACGACCTCCTGCATACCAGGCGAGGTAGTTAACATCTCCTAGCCACCGTGGCGCGCGCCCCAAGTCATCTGGCCATGTCCCGCTCCGCATCTTGCTCCTGCGCATGAGTGTCATCCTCGCGGTCACGTTTCCTCCTTTGGTTGCCCTTCCAAGTCCTGCCAATTGGCCACCAACATCAGCATCTCATCATCATTTCTACCCACGACATGGCCTGCCCGCGGCCATTCACTTTCGCTAGCAGTCCATTATTATTATTATTACTACTGCGGGCGCTAATGCATGCGCAAACACTCCATTTATTTACCTATGCTAACGAGCGAGGCTGCCCAATGAATGCTGGCGAGTGTGCTCCTCTGCCCATGGGAGATCATTAGCCGGCCGGTCCGGTTCGTAAACTGGTAGGGATTGTACCCCCCCCCCCATTTGAGATGCCGCGCGCACCTGGTGCTGAGCAGCGAAATTAATGGGTGGAGGTTGGGCCGGGCGCGTGCATCTGTGCGAGTCAGCGTGTGCGTGACGGAGAGGTGAGTGTGTTTGTGTGCGAGTTGAGTGTGTGCTTCGGGCGTGGTGCTGGCCACTCCCACCCCCTCGTGGTGTACCGTGCTGGCCTTCTTCGTTGCTTGCAAACAGCAATTGCCCTAACAGTCTGTTCTGGCTAAATGGGAGATCTTTGGCTTTTTGCTTGACTGAATGTAAGGCATTGGTGACTCGACTTCGATTCCTGCTCATGGCCAACAGCAGTGACGATTATCTGAACTGGTCCTGGGCCCTCCCCTAGGTTTGTAAATATCCCCACTTGGGAGACAAAGGCAGCCGAGGCGTGGTGCTGGCCACCCCCCCCACCCCCTTGTGTGCCGCACCGGCAGCACTTGCCCCAACAGTTTGTTAAAGGGCATATGGGCAATCTTTGTCTTTGTGCTTGACTGAGTATACCCGTGCGTGTGGGGGAGCGGCAGTGTAGTGGTTAGTAGCGAACTGCCGATCTTGCAGGCGTAGGCCCTCCACGTACGACCCGATGTCCCAGATTAAGGCCACTGACATCCCACGATGCATAAAGCAGCCAGCGAGAACCCCGTTGCCACGTAACGATGTCGAGTGTTGAAACGGGAGCGTGCATGTGCGTGCGCGTGTTGTGAGAGTGTTGCATCTTCTTATCTCTGCTCTCGACTGGTTTGTCACGCTGCGCCGAAAACTAAATTTTCCTGTCCACCCCATGGCCACCTTCGTCTGGAACGATGAGTCTCGCAAGCGACCTGGAAGCCCTGGACAGGCATCGCTTGGGAACAATTATTGCCATTATAATAACATTCTAGATTTGAAGTTTTTGTGACTGCAAGGATTCATACTCTTTGGTTCTTTCGGTAAAGTCACGTGGATGAAAAAAATAATGAAAATAACTAAATTAAATCACGTGATTTAATTGACTTATTTTCATTTTATTATTTTTATTATTTTTTTCATCTACGTGACTTTACCAAAAGAACCAAAGAGTATAATAACATTGTCTAGCTGGGCATGCCTACCGAGCTTCAGGACACTCGTTCAAGAGGATCCTGCTAGGATTTTTCACAGGAGGAAGTCTTTTCTGTGACCTGAGAGCTCCTTGCGCGAGTCTGTTTGAGTCATGGCCACCTCCGATTTATCACGGTTTGCTACGTACGGTGCGAAAGAAGTTAAACATACGAACATGACGAGTCGTATCGAGATACTTATAAATGTCCACGCGATAAGCAACATCGTTGAACTGTCATTTGTGGCCAGGTCATGTCTGAAAAATAAGTTCATAGCTCGGTGAGCTTCACCTGGCAAGATAAAAATTTGTTTACTTTTATTTGTGTACTTTATGAAGTGATTGTGGTTTACCTTTCCTACACTTTGTACTCGTGTCGTGTTTGTTGTTGTAACGTTCTGACCCGCCCCGACTGTACGTCTGTGAAAAATAGCTTTATGGCTCATCGGATTCCTCCATTATAAATGCAGATTTTGAATCTGACATTTTCAGGGAGGGTCCTGCTAAGCTTTCATAATAGCGGCGGGGGGGGGCGGCGGCGATGCTGTGCCTAATCCCAATTCGGTAACGTGCGAGAAAATATTCTTCAACTCAAGTTTGGACCGTGAAGACTTTAAAGAGAGCAGCAGATGCTGGGGGATGCTGCTTTGGGACGGAGCTTGGGACCCACTGCGGCGTGTGGCTGTCGTGCAGCAGCAGCAGCAGCAGCTGCTGCTGCTGCTGCTGGGTCTGAGGGAGGGTGGAATGCAAGTGTCGGAGCGTGGCGTCTTTTGAATCGGTTTTGGTCGCGATGACACCTTGATCTTGATTTACCCAGGAAAGCTTTGCACGGTTTTTTCAATAGGAGGGGGTTGTGGTGGGGGGGTGTCCAGCTTTATTGGGATGCTTGGTTGGCTTCCTGTGGTGATGGAAACCGGGAGACCCAGAGTGCCCAGTTTCCTGCCACTTATCATACAATGCATAGCGACATCGTATTCAATATAATATGCATTATTTCGGTGAAAATAAATAAATATTTGATACGCACACAAAGATGCGTGTCGCTGCCAAAATAGTCATAATATTCGGCAAAATAACATTTTAAGCCCATAGGCTCGAGCATGTAACATGAGGCAACTCTGCAGCGTTTGTTGAACAGGTCACACGCAGCTGATGGGGCTCTTAGAAGTTGAAACCGCTGCAGCGTTTTTGCTGCTTCAACAAATGCGGGCTGGAACACGTTGGTCCAGAAGGCTGTGGGGACGATGAGACATGATGGGACTTATGTCGTTTTACGATTTTGGCAACGGTGGCGAGTTGACCGTGGCGTGCTGCCGACGTTGTTCGACATCAGAGATTTTGTCGCGAGATCTCCGCCGTCCTCAAGCGAAGAGGGCGAGCTGCAGCCACGTGTCCCCCCTCACAGGGCCGGCCTCGATCGCTCCCCAAGAATTTCCTGCGGCTCGTTTTCCGTGGGGAGTCGTGGCCGGGTTTTTTCGGGATGCGTCGGCTGCACAGAATAAACGAGGGGCAGACGCCCGACCCTAAATAATTCAGTCGCGTCACCTTCAGCGGAAGTTTCTGCTTTGAGCTGAAAGCTCTTTCTACTCTCCGAGTCATAGCGGCGGTGGGGGTGGTGTCTGTGTGTGGTGTAATGCCCATGAGCTCGGCAACTCTCTCGCCCCTCTCGTCCCTCGCTCCACTCCCCTCCAGTAGTCAAGGCTTTCTGTCAAAGCCCGCGCTCAATCTCTGCTCATTGAGGTCACTCCTCTGCTGCTGCCTGCTTCTCTTTCTTCCTGCCCACCATTTGGAACTCCATTTATCAAACTCTTTTTCACATCTAGACTCAGGATTTGTATCTTCTACGTATGACTGATCCCTCTAATGTACTCATCATCATCATCAGACATGATCAGTCCACTTCTGGACGAATACCTCCTTGGTCCTGCGGTGGACAATCCCCTCGGTTGCGTTTATTTCTTTGGCTGCCCTCTGCCGTCGCAACGTCTCGACCAGCGGCCATCGTCGCCTCTGACTTGCGTTGCGCTTTAACCGCGTTACTTGCCGCTTTATCGTTCGTTGTGGGTGGTGTTGGACCGATCCTCCCGGGGGTTTTGCTGCTGTTCCTCTAAGTTGCTGATTCCCAGGCGCTTGTGAAAAATGCACTGATGTCACGTTTTTTGTTTTTGAGAATCACTGTTCCTGAGCGCACCCCCCAAAAAATACCCACGCGCCAATCGGCCAGCAACACAACATCGCCGTACTGAGGTGTAATCACTAACCGTGGATGTCATCGTCTTCCCTTCCCCCGCGTAGGAATACAAGAGATTCCGGAGAACATCAAATCCTGCAAGCTGCTCACGATGCTCGAAGCTAGCGTCAACCCGATATCCAAGTACGTGCTCGGGGGCCCCTCCCCTTATCACCCCCTCCCCTCTCCTCTCCCCCATCACCGTCCTGTAATTGCACGCGGAATTCCGGTGATCGTGGGAGCACTGGTTGGCATTCCGCTCTGATAAAGCATGGTGGTCTCTTTCTCTCTTAGCCAGGGGCTGCTTATTTGCGTGCATTTTTTGTCGCCAAACCGCGTTGCCGTTTCTAACCAAAGCAGCACGCCGCGTCGTGTTACCCCCTGCCCGGCCGGTGTCCATAAAATGTATTGTGTTGCGACGATTCGGATTAGTGAACTCCTTCAAATGATTTTTTTTATTACCGCCTCCGATTTTCCATTGTCAAGCAGAGTTATGAGAAGGGAAATGGGTGGGGGAGGGAATACAGTCCGGGGATACAGTTAGTTCGTTCTTTTTGTTTGTTTACACAGCGGCGCCTCTTACAAACAGATAATCTTGGCTGCGGAGACAACATCTCTGAATCAACATCTCAACAAAAGTCCCCATACTTTCAAGCAAGAAGCTTGGCCTTCCTAAATGCGCATAATTAGGGTTGTGATGGATCCACGCGAGTGATCCGATGCGATCCTACATCGCAATTTCACGTGACGCCGGTGATTGGTAAATATCGACAAGATCGGAGCTCATTCTCTTTGGTCCACCAGAAATTGAGCCGGCACCATCCATCAACTCGGTCTGTCAGTTGACTTAAAATTCTAATTGTCTGCTTTTTTTTTCCGTCGTCAATTACTCGGGCCTGTTTAAGAAATAGCGGTTGCCCCCACATCCTACCTCCCGAAGGCAGGAAACCCCCTCGACGCCACGCTGATTTTGTCTGACATCACCGGACCCCGCCCGTCACCTCCCGTCCAGCGGCACGCATAGGGATAGAGATGCAAAACTTTTATCCCCCCCCCTCCCACTATTTTCACGTTATGGTGCCCCCCTCCTCCTCCCAACCCACCCCCTGTTTATGGCACAGGCTGCCTGAGGGAGCCACTCAACTCACCTGCCTGACGGAGCTGTACCTGAACGACGCCTTCCTGGAGGCCCTACCGGCCACCATGGGCAGGTGAGCAGCTGTTGTCGCTAAACGTGGAGGCGTTCATAAAAGGCATTTTGTAAACCTGGGTTGGTAGTGGTGCTCTCAACATGTTCCTAAATAACACTGTGGCTTTAAAAGGAGAATATATTTATAAATGTTGACGTTTTGGGCAGTGGCCCTTGTTCGTAGCAAATTTTAAAAAATGATGCCGCACGATGATTCAGGTGCCATGAAGACGGACCATTGTGCAAAACGTCGCCTATCGTATACTTTTTGCTTTTCAGGCCAGAGTGCCGTTGATGAGCGTGAGTTTCTATGGTTACCACCGTCGTGCCATTCGACGTCTTGTAAATGTCTCCTTGTGCCATTCTGTGGCCACCAAACGGGCTTGATGACAGCGAGTCGGTGTGGCCATTTTAAACAGGAGAGTGAGCGCGACGAGAGCGTCGTCGTGGTGCGATGGTCACACGCGCGCGTGTGTGTGTGCGCACTGCCGCTGCCTGTGGGGTCCGAGCGCCGAAGCCGGCACTGCCGCGGTTCAATTAGCGCGGGTCCTCGTTGCACACCGCGCAGACGGCGGACGGTCTTTCCGGCCCGCTCGCGCGTCTGGAAAGCCGTCTCGTGGTAACTTTGCCTCGCACCCCAATGCCCGCCTCCATTCCCTCACGGCCGGCGGTTAAGGTTCGGAAAGGAAATAAACATCGATTTGTGATTTGATTGATGAAGGAGCCCTCTCCGCCACGTCGCGTCGGACGGTCAATGTGGTGTTAGAAGTGCATTTTTTGTTTGTTTCATGACAGGAAACAGATAGCCAGAGTCGAATGTGGCTTTTTACTCTTTTGGAATTCCCCAATTAATTCCTGAGCGCCGCTAGGCCCCGTGCAATTTATATATAACCATGGAACAGACATTTCACGGAGTGGCCTTTACAAAATATTTTTCATAAATATCGGTTGTGATCACCTCGGTGTTGTCAAAACACATTTTTTTTATTCGTTATATTTGTTTTTTAAAAGCACTTTGCGGAATTTGATATCTGTTTTTGATTTACTTGCCATAAATACAGAAAAGCAGCTGCGTTCTTTTCTAGCAGCTATGCCTATGGTAGAATGATCCAGAATTAGAATTTTTCCAGTTACATTTAGCCTTGCCTAAGAATAGCACTGGTACATTGAGCAACAGAACAGCAGATGTCCGAATCCTGATGACACGAGTTCAAATCCCAGTCATGGTCAATATCATCTCATTTATCCAGACCCCCTATTAGTGATGTCATTCTTGTAATCATCGTAATGCAGCAGGAACAGTAAGAGGAAGGCCGAGAAATAATTGTACAGACGAGGATCATCAACAAACGATCGAAAAGGTAATTTGTATAACGTGGAATGACATTGCCCAAATTGGCCGTAGATCGGAAATTCTGGCTCAGCCCGGGAGGTAATTAATGGTACGAAAGGAATATAATTTAATTCGGAGATCAGCGCAAAATTTCCGCCGTTAAATCGACCGTGTATTAAATGGACGACGGACCCTCACAATGCGAGCTCTGTGCTATTATTTCTATATTAACAAAGTCACAGTTGCTGAGCACGGGCCCCAAAGGCCTATAACACAAAGTGGTCATCAACAGAGGGCACTTATGATAAAAGATTAGGTAATAATTCCACGTGTTTATGTAAATGAGCAAGGCAAAATAGTCGAGGGGGGAGGAATTCCAAATCCAGAAAACAGAGCACTGCTTGTAACAACAGGAACTCATCACCGTGCAACACGATTCTTGAATTGAGCGAGAATATTGGAACTTCGAAACGCCTTGCATCGCCTCATTTCCCCGAGTCGAGCAGCGTGCGGAAAGAGGAAGGAGGAAGATGCATCTTGTTGTGTCCTCTGATGTGGTGGCTCAACAGAGTGTGATGAGAGGAAACCGCCTGTGTGGTCACTCCACGTAGGCAATGCCACTTGTGGAGGTCTCAAAGCGTAAAGTCCTTTTGCACGGCAAAGCACGGTAATAGCAACAAGAGAACGACACAGAAGCAACGTGTCGATATTTTATGTAATTTTTTTCCCCTATTTTTTTGTTTTTAACTTTATATCTTGTTCGTATTTTAACTGTGATCCTCATGAACATGTTATTGTTAGTTTCAATGTTAGGTTAGTAGCACTTAGTCCATGCTCTCTCCTTTTACCTGAGTGGAACAGTGGGTTTAATTTTTTTTCCCCACTGCTGGCTCGACAACTTTAAGAAACTAAAACGGGCACCACAGTGTTGCGTTGCCCGTCCTCTCCCTGCTGGCATGTCACCGCCACCGCGGTTGTGTTCCCCCGCTTGTGCCTGTGTGTGTGTGTGTGCGCAGGCTGACGAAGCTGCGCGTGCTGGAGCTGCGAGAGAACCACCTGCGCACGCTGCCTCGGTGAGCGACGCTTTTTTCTCGAAACGTCCTCTCTGCAAAAACGCTCGACTCCCCCCCCCCCGTCGTTTTGTTGTTGTTTTCCCCACTCCCCCCCCGTCTCCCTCAAGGAGCCCCACATTAATCCGCGGCGTTTTTATCCCGGCCGGCCGGCATTATGAGCATCGGCGCCAGGGTCTCTGACGTCAGCGCGCGAGACAGAGAGAGGGAGCCGCTCCTGCGATGAATCGATCGGTCTAGCCGGCTGCGTACGAATTTACAGTGAAGACGATTATGATGATGATGTTTTCTGCTGCTTATGTTGCTGCTGCTGTCGCTGCGCATGATGATGATGACCCTGCGCGATCCAGTTCGCACAGCGTGTGGGGAGCGGGAGCGTAGACACGTTGCATCTCAGTTTCAGTCGTTAAGCACATCGGGGATGTTGCCCGTGGGGTAATGGTCAGCAGCGCACCGGACTTGCAATACAGAGGTCACCGCTTAGATTCCAGCTCCCAACGTGGCAGTTGAAACAACGGTGCAAGTTTCTTAAATCCCCCCCCCCTCCCTACTACCTCTGTCTACCCAGCAGTGTGAATGGCTTCACCATAGTCCATAGTCGGGTCGTGTGTCGTGAGGTTAAGTGTGGCGACTCCCTCCTCTTCCAAGACATCTGGCTGGTGCGGAAGAGCAGGCCAAAAATCCTTCTCTCTAGATCTCGCTCGAGTGGGAGGGCCCTTTCTCTGGCGGTGGCGTGAGCGAGACAATTGCAGGGGCTGCACTTGCACCTTTGTCCTCCTCTAAAACGCGTCGGGGGAAATGAGTCGTCCCTTCGCGGGCCGACACGCGCGTTCACGAGCGATCCCAGTCGCTC